>JBBPBX010003923.1:19023-41813 GCA_038048925.1 Garcialebias charrua | reverse complement strand
TGCAAACTGAATGAGTACATGACCGAGAGTTTAGTGAATAACCCGTTTGATGACACAGGGTCCAGTGTTAAAAACTTTGTGTTGAGTGGTAATGTGTGAGAAAGTTTTTTGTGTTAAGGCAGTTCAAATGGGAGGGGAGGCAGAGCAGGCAGAGTGTTTAGCATTCTGACTGCCTGATGAACAGAGCTGTCTCTCAGTCTGCTGGTTCGAGCCTGGAGACTCCTCAGTCTCCTCCCTGATGGCAGCAGTCTAAAGCGGCTGTGTAGTGGGTGTGTGGGATCACCTGCCATGCAGAGGGCTTTCCGAGTGAGGCGTTTGCTGTGTAAGTCCTGCAGTGAGGGCAAGGAGGTGCCGACGATCTTCTCAGCTGCTCTCACGATGCGCTGGAGGCTCTTGCGGCATGATGCAGTACATGCACCAAACCACACCGTGATGCAGCTGGTCAGGACACTTTCTATGGCACCCCTGTAGAAGGTGCACATGATGGGGGTTGAAGCTCCAGCCCTTTTCAGCTTGCGGAGAAAGTAGAGGCGCTGGTGAGCCTTCTTGGCCAGTGCTGCAGTGTTCCTGCTCCAGGACAGGTCCTTCGAGACGTGCACTCCCAGGAACTTGGTGCTGTCCACTCTCTCCACTGCGGTGCTGTTGATGGTCAGAGGGGCATGTTGTGCATCCCTCTTCCTGAAGTCCACGACAATCTCCTTTGTCTTCTCCACGTTGAGAGTGAGATTGTTGTGTCCGCACCACAAGGCCAAGCGGCTCACCTCGTTCCTGTAGTCCGTCTCATCGTTGTTGCTGATGAGACCTACCACTGTTGTGTCGTCCGCAAACTTGATGAAGTGGTTGGAGCTGTACGATGGTGTGCAGTCGTGTGTTAGCAGGGTGAATAGAAGGGGGCTCAGCACACATCCTTGTGGGGCCCCTGTGTTCAATGTGATGGTGCTAGATGTGTTACTCCCGATCCGTACTGTCTGTGGTCTCCCGGTCAGGAAGTCTAGCAGCCAGTTACACATTGAGGTGTTCAGCCCCAGACTGTCCAGTTTATGGATGAGCTGTTGGGGGATGATGGTGTTGAATGCCGAGCTGAAGTCGATGAACAGCATTCTAACATAAGAGTCCTTCGTGTCCAGATGTGTGAGAGCTGTGTGGAGGGCAGAGGAGATGGCATCGTCGGTTGAGCGATTAGGTCGGTATGCAAATTGGAAGGGATCCAGGGAGGCAGGGAGGACAGATGTGATGCTTTTCATGACTAGCCGTTCAAAGCACTTCATCAGGATGGGGGTGAGTGCTACTGGGCGATAGTCATTGAGGCATGCGGGCGTTGCCTTCTTTGGGACAGGGATGATGGTGGTGGCTTTGAAACAGGTGGGGACGATGGCCTGGCTCAGTGAGATGTTAAAGATGTCCGTGAAGACCGCTGCGAGTTCCCCTGCACAGTCCTTCAGCACACGACCAGGTATGTTGTCAGGACCAGAGGCCTTCCGGGCGTTAATCTTGATGAATGATTGCCTTACGCTGTCTGAGGACAGCGCCAGCACCTGGCCATCAGGAGAGGGGGGAGTTTATGTGCAGGTGTGCTGTTACTTGCCTCAAACCGAGCAAAGAACTCATTCAGTTCATTCAGCGTAGAGGTTGAGCTGTCACAGGTCTGGGGGGGTGGTTTGTAGTTTGTGATGGTCTGTATTCCCTGCCACAGACTGCGTGTATCCTTGCTGTCCTTGAAACGGTGAGCTATTTTCCTGGAATACTGCTTCTTGGCCTTTCTGATGCCCAGATCCAGGTTCTTTCTGGCTGCCCTCAGGCCCACCTGATCTCCCGCTTTGAAGGCAGCATTCCTGGCTCTCAGGAGTCTGTAAACCTCAGCTGTCAGCCATGGCTTCTGATTAGCCCGAACAGTGATGGTCTTGAGGTTAGTTACATCATCAATGCACTTGGTGATGTATGAACATACAGTGTCTGAGTACTCCTGGAGACATAAGTTGTTGTTTGTGGTAGCAGCTTCTTTGAACATACCCCAATCTGTGGTGTCGGTGTGGTGCAGAGTGGTGAAGGCTGCACAGAAGTCTGTTGGAGTCAGTCTCCCCACCATCACAGACATTTACACCTCCAGATGCAGGAAAAGAGCCACCTGCATCATGAAAGACCTCACTCACCCAGCACACTCACTCTTTGCCCCACTCCCCTCAGGACGGAGGTTGAGGAGCATCAAATGTAGAACCACTAGACTGAGGAACAGCTTCTACCCTGAGGCTGTTAGACTCATGAATAAATAAATAATAAGAATAAACACTGCAAAATATCACATCATGCTGATGCTGATCTGTTTTCTTGTTGCTGTGTTCATCTGTGACCATCTGCTCATACAAACTCATGTTCGTGCTGCTGTTTATTGCCACTATATTAGGCTTAGTGTATTACTAGTTGATGCTTTTCTTAGTTAGTTCTAGATGTTATTACTGTTTTTCTCTTTCATTGTTGTTGGATGTAACTGGGACCTCGTGTACATAATCTCGTTTTCATCTCATGTACCACATGCGGTGCAAATGACAATAAAGACTCTCTGACTCTGACTCTGACTCAAAACAGTCCTGGAGTGCCTCTGAAGACCCCTCTGGCCACACTCGTATCTGCTTGCGGACTGGTTTTGTGACTTTCACCAGTGGCCTGTATGCTGGCTTTAGCATAACACAGATATGGTCAGAAGCACCAATGTGGGGGAGGGGGAGGGCTCTGTAGGCATTTTTCATGGTGGTGTAAACTTGGTCCAGTGTGTTGTTTCCTCTTGTTGCAAAGTTTATGTTTCTGTATGTTTTTGGAAATACACTCTTTAAATCTGCTTGGTTGAAATCACCAGCCGTGATGAGAAAAGCATCAGGATGGGCTGTTTGCTGCTCACTGATGTGCAGATATAGTTCATTCAGCGCCTCACCTCTAACTTTGCTGTTGGAGCTTGGAGGAATATATACAGCAACAATCATAACAGCTGTAAATTCCCTCGGTAAATAAAACGGTCTGCATTTAATAGTCATAAACTCCACTAAAGGTGAGCAGTGTTTGTGGACCACAGCAGCATCCAGGCACCATGCTTTGTTGATGTAAACACACAGCCCCCCTCCCCGTGTCTTACCTCCCTCGAGGGTTCGGTCTGCTCTGTAGCATGTTAGCTGCCCTAACTGAACAGCATGGTCCGGAACGTTGTTGTTGAGCCACGTTTCCATGAATACAAACACACAGCAGTCTCTCACAGTCTATATTATATTATATATTATTATATTATTATAAAATATCTGAATTTTTAAATGTATTATTTAGTGTTTGAAGAGAACCCATGTGATTTTATTTAAAAAGTTTGTAATTTCTTAAAATAAAGCCCAGTACAGCATGATTTTTTAAAATATTTTTTTATTTATTTATTGTATTGTCTAATTGTAAAGATTAATAAATAAATGTTTGATGCTATATTATGACTCTTGTTCTTTTTTATTTTATCTGTCTGTCTTTTAAAGTCAAAACACTAAAGTGCTGCTTTCATGGTATGACTTTAAACGCTAAATGAAAATATTATTGAGATTATTGAGCATGCATCAGAGTAAATGAAAATACTTTGTAAAATGATAAATTGTTATTTTGTGACATGATGTTCTAAAAGTTTAAAAAAAATTATTTATTTATTTGTTCATTTTACATTTTGTAAAGAAAAAACATTTTTACATTATTACAATATAATGAAAAAAGAAAAAAAACATAAAATGAAAGGAGACAGGGAGAAGAAAAGAATCTTATGTTAAAAGCTTATGACTCCTTGAAGGAATATCATCACTCATGCTAGAAACTAAAATCTACTGTTGGAATGGTTGCACAATTGTATGCCAAATTGTAAGTGTATTATCTACTATCAGCACCTAGAGTACCAGTATGTGTTTTGAAGTATTGCCTGCTACTACCACCTCATATACAGGTAGTCCTCGGGTTACGACAGTCTCGAGTTACAACGTTTCGTGGTTACGGCGCATCTCCTATTTAAAAAAAATATATATATTTTGAAAATTTATTTTGAAAAGCCGAGCTACTCAGTTTCCGGTTTTACGTAGTAAACGTAGCGGCGAAGGAATGCTACACTGTACTCTCTAAAAAAGCTAAGTGTCCTCTGGACATAAAAAAAAAACTGTACTGTGAACGCGGTTTTACGTCGTAAACCAATAGAGAATACAGAGGATGGACCGAGCTGGACGGCGGTTTTACGTCGTAAATGAATGGAGAATGCGGCCGATGGACGGAGAAAGTAGGCCATAACTCTTTTTTCCCTTCATTATGGCTCCCAAATGTATGTGTTTTTTGATAATTATGTAAGGTACTGTGTTAGGATAGGCTAAGTGCTTGGTAATACAGTACTGTACATGGTGCAGTATGTACATTCGGTTTACGCCGCCGCGCAGGAACGGATCTCCGTCGTAAGTCAAGGACTACCTGTATTTGTCTGTATGCATGAAACTGAACGAGGTAAAGCAACGTCTGTGTGGGATAAAGCCAATTATATGTAGCAGCCATTATGAATTGCTTTCACCAAAAAGGTTAATCGGTTGCAGATGGATAACCATTAATTACGTTCATTAAAATCCATCCAGTGGTTCTTTAGATATTTTGCTAACAGATAAAAAGAGACAGTTATAGCCAAGGTTTTAAGGAAAAACATTGTGTGGTGTGTTGCGTTAAAAGTATGTGTTGTAGATTAGTCTCAACTAGAAGCACACCAAATCTTATAGGTCTATAAACACACAGACACGAGCGCTAACATCATCGCCTTCGCCGCTGTCTTTGGAGGTGGGCGATACCATTTGTCAACAAACAACAGCAGCTGATGGCGCCAGGATTACTGGTCGTTCCTGCGTCGAGAACTGAAAGGACTGGTAATCCTAGGAAGAGCTGGCTTTTATAAATCTCAATCTGAGGGGCTAAGAGGCTTTGCTAATTGACTGCAGAGAAATTATGCATGAAATGCAGAGTGCGTGAACATGGGCTGATGGGACCCTGACGTCAGTGACAGCAGCAGAACGTTCTCAGTGTGAGCGAGAGAAGGTTTCAGCTGTTGGAGAGCACTGCTCAGTCTGCTGCTGTGCTCACATATGCATATCTAATTGCTTTAGCATAACGCTCGTATGGTGTTGTTACATTTCAAGCGAGATTAAGCAAAAAGTTCCCCATAAACCACGACCGTGAGTTAGCGTTAACGTCAGCGGCGGTAACCCCCATCCCTGGCAAGCAGCCACCCTTTTCTGCAGTAATTGATTTGTTTTAAAATCAGGCGGGGGTGGGTGGGTGGATGAGGCTGGCTGCTAACGTGTCTCTGGACAAAAGCAGCATTAGTCAAGATTAATCTGGATTAACAGGAAGAAATTCTGATGGACAAAAACTAAAAGAAAAAGGGAGAAAATAATAAAATAATCCCTTCACCCCACATATTGTATTCTTTTTACCCACCGACTAGACAGATGAACATTTGTTGGTGCTAGATGGCAGATGGGTACAACAGCATTGCATTTTGCCAGTTTATATATTATTTTTGTTTACCCCACAATGAAAGAAAAACAACGTCTTGGCCTCAGTGTAGCACTACACCAAATACAACGAAGTGAGCTTTTGCTGCAGCAAGCCGTGACATTTTAGGGTTAAGAAAAACCTATAACTAAAAATAGCATTCCCAATTCAAAAGAATAAAAACAATTTGAAAAAAGATGTTGGATTTGTATTGCTTTAAAGTCCTATATTTGTGTATAATTGCTGTATGTCTTGGTTAAACCTTTTTATTTTTTCCCCATTTGTTTACATGGAGGGGCGTGGCTTATTGTGCTTCAGCCAGCCACTAGGGGGGCAGTCATTCTTTGTGGCTTCAACTTTCAGCTTCCACTCTTGTCTCTAGTTCTCTGTGTGAAAAAAAAAAGAAAAAAGTTCTCTGTGTGAAAACGGTAAAAGCACCAATCTCTGATGTGCATCTCACTCCCATTACTGAAATTAAAATTGTGAAACCAACAAAGTGTCAAGTAGGCAGAGAGAGAATGATGAAAAGGGATTTTAACCCTTTGATGTAAAACATGGGTCAAAAGTGACCCGGCTTAGTTTTTATCTTCTATATCTTTGCAATAAATTAATTTCATTATTTAATATTCAAGGAATTTCTCAATTCACTTGTTTTTGATCATCATACATCCTTATTTTATGTTTTCCTTTCTTACTTTTTGAATAAAAACTCTTTTTGTATCACTACCCTTCTAATGCACAAAATGGGTCAAAAACGACCCGCATTAATTTTCCAGGTTACTTCATGTACGGTTGAGTGTTTCTATGATATTCTTTTTAAATAAATTATTTTTATAATTTACTTGTCCAAATAAGTAGTAAATATCTTGGTTTTGTTTAGCACAAATCATCATTTTCCTTTTTTCCTTTATGAACAAGCACTGCTTTTGTAATTCTACATCGGGTTTACAAACATGGGTCAGAAACGACCCGCATGCATTTACAGGCCCATGCATATAAAAAGTGTTTTTGTTCATAAAATAAAAAATAAAAAATAAATTAATGATCTGTGGTAATTAAAAACAAGATATTTAAAGAATACTTGAAATATTCAATCATAAAATAAATTGATTTCAAAAGATAGAGCAAAGAAAAACTCAGTCAGCATGAAATAACCTGGAAAATGAATGCCGTTCATTTTCGACCCATGTTGTGCATTAGAAGGGGTGTGCATATGTTGTGCATCAAAGGGATTTTAAAAGTGAAGGAAAAGGCTGGACAGGACTTTTTAAAGCGGTTCATCAGAAAAGTCTGAAAACAAAAGGACAAAATAAGTAAAACAACTAAGGTGAGATAAGAAAGAGATGAAGAGCATGAGGGGGAGAAGAGGAGAACCCCGGGCAACTGTTAAACTGACTTAATCAAATCAACTTGGTGACCTGGATAAACTCTGCTTCACTGAAACACACAACTGTCAGAGCAAATCGCCCCTCGAGATCAGAACACACAGTGTGGTGTGTTTCACCATGAACTGTGAAAACTGTACGTTTGGCACAAACACATCTCAAATGAATTTGGATAGAAAAATTTTACATGTCAACACAAGAGGAAATAAATAACACTGTAGGCAAAAACTAAATCAGGAAAAGACATTACACAATGTGAGGAGCATCTGGATTTTCTATGGTTTAAAATTATAGAATATTTCTTCTTTTAATTTTTTAACTACACATTTAAGCTACGTTTTTATAAGTTGACCATTTGTCAACAAAACTCCTAACAATGTGAAAGTATTCTCGCTCAGAATTGAGTGTTTGAGACCAAATGACCAATTACAAACATTTTGAACAGCTAAGGTTTGAAAACTATAGTTTTATTTTGATGTTTATGGCTTTCAAAGCTGCATTCGTGGCCATAAGCATTGCAAGTCCAACCTTTATTTAAACAGATAAGTCACATTGAGCCTCAAAGACTCATTTACAAGTGAGATCTGTGTGGACAGATAATAAAAGTGGGGGGAAATGATACATAGGAAACCCTAACACATTTTGACCTCTGCTTGAAGGTAAAAAAATGTGGTAATGAAAAAAAAAATCTTGCACACAAGCACATAATGACGCCGACATTATGCAGAAGTAGGGCGGGGGGACTCAAAGGCGTCGAGTAGCTAACACGCAGAGGAACTGCAGAGTTCAGATAAAATCACTCAGTTCATATACAGTAGTTCCCTCTGGAGAGATCTGTGGACGGCCAGAGGCGAATCCAGAGTCCTGAAATGATGACAGAATGTTTATTCAGCTGGGCTCCTCTGAAAAGTCCGTAGAATACCTCAGTAGCAGGGTTGGGAGGGTGAAAGTGTCAGGTTTACAAAACTTCTCCAGGTGTGTTGAGATAAGACGGCCTATCAAGGCCAGTCAGTGAGCCAAATTTCAGATAAACACAATTGTTTTGGGGACAGGCAGAACTTTAATGACATCTACCTTCAGTCTGTGTCGGTCCACTCGCTTCCGAAATGTCCAAATTAAAATGACCACACCACTGGAACCTGCCTGAGAAAATCCCCGAGATCTAATCCATTCAGCCAAAAGTCTGGTTTCTTGAGACATGAACCAAGCCATCATGTAAGGCAGGCAGCCTGACCAGGTCCAGATTTGCTGCCAACGACTTCCTTGTTTGTTGATAGACCAAGAACCAGCCGAATCCAAAAAGCAGGAACCAGTTGTCATAAATCCAATTAAATATGCGTCCTTAAGATCCACAGATGACAGCAGAGATAGACACGTCACCAAGTCTTCCAAGTCGATGAGATTTCCAGCTGTGTGCATGCACACAGGGCAAATCGGCTCGCCTACAGCCTGTCTTGGAGTCACACAGGAACTCAATCTTGTCACCTAAGTTTTAAACATTGTTTTGTTGTCCAACTTTCACCCACATCGTACCCACCTGGACTTGTCTTATACCTCTTGGCCAGTCTTCCCCATGTCTATGATTTATGGAGTACACTTTGAAAATGAAAATAGGCAAATCTGAACCAGTTTTTTTTCTTCAATAATTTATTATCAGATGGGTTTTCAGACCTGGTCATTTGCCTCAGATGTTTTCTGTCATAGGAGAGCTCCTGAAGAGATGGCAAAATACCGCTCGAGCATTCTTGAGATGAGTTGAAGACGCTTACGACAAAATTTAGATGAGTTTAAGATGCTTGGATTGACTCTGCCTAATTTGAGAGAATAGTTGGTGCACAAACTTTAACATGTTTGAAACTTAGGTGACAGGATTGAGTTCCTGTGTGACTACATCCATCCATTATCTTTACCTGCTTCTTCCTTGGGAGACACCCTGGACAAGTCCATCACAGGGACACAGAGACAAACGAGACAACCATTCACTCTCTCACCCACACCTAGAGACAATTTAGAGTTACCAATCAGCCTAGCATGCATGTTTTGGGTGTGTGGGAGGAAACCGGAGTATGCGGAGTAAACCCACGCATGCACAACAAGAACATGTAACTCCACCGAAAAAGGACCCCGGCTGGGATTCGATATATCAACCTTCTCGCTAAGCGGCAACAGCTCTACCAGCTGAGCCACCGTGCCGCTCTTCTGACTCATGTAATAAAATTAAATAACCTTGCAAACACTAAGGGACATTCATTTCTCTTTCATGAGCGCATTTTTCCAGCTGGTCGCAGCCCGGTGATAATATAGAAGACTTAAACAGTTACTGTCAGCTCACTTCATTGGTGTTTGATTTAAATTGTGCATTAAGGCTGTAAGATTCTTTAGATCAACGAATAAAGACTTGAAAAGAGCAGCGCAACTGCAAACAGAAATATAAATGTATTTTCAACCGCAAGCACTATACATGCAGGCACTGTTGTCACAGAACGAGTTAAATGAGCCAAACTATTCACCTGATGACAAAAACGGTCGTAAAAACAGAGGAGCTAATGTCCTTTGGTTCATGTAAAGGATCTTTTGTGATCATTATTGAAAGGTTTTCTCAACAAATGTCAAATTTCTGGCACTCGAGGAAAAATCAAATCATTGCAGAATCATCCTCAAGAATTGAGGTCTGTATATTATGGGGTTCCGTTTGTAAAGTTATATTAGTTATAAGCAATATTTTGGTTTATTTAGCCTTTCATAAGAAAAAAAAATTGTTTTTCCCAAGTCATATTTTCACCATGTCATTCATACGTTTATAAATGTCATAGTTCCAAACTAAATATTTAGCTCCACAACAAATATTTAGTTTACAAACAAAATGTTTATGTGCAAGATAAATGTTTAATTTACAAACTAAATATTTAACTTGCAAGTTAAATATTTAGTTAGTTAACTAAATATTTAGGTGCAAATTAAACATTTAAGTTCCAAGCTAAATATTTATTTTCAAAACTAAACGTTTAATTTCCAAACTAAATATTTACTATCCAAGCTAAATATTAAATTTATAAGCTAAATATTAAATTTCCAAACTAAACATTTAATTTTCAAGCTAAACATTCCCAAACTAAATATTTAATTTTATAACTAAATATTTAGCTCGAACCTAAATATTTATTTTCAAAGCTAAACATTTAATTTCCAAAAATAAATATTTTTATTTACTAACTAAATATTTAGCATGAACCTAAATATTTATTTTCTAAACTAAACATTTAATTTCCTGTAAATTAAATCTTTAGCTTGGACATAAACATTTAGCTTGTAAACTAAATTTTTAGCTTGCAAGTTAAGTATTTAGTTTGTAAACTAAATATTTAGCTTGTAAATTAAATATTCAGTTTGGAACTATGACATTTATAAATGTATGAATGACATGGTGAAAATATGACTTAATTTTTTTTCTTACGAAAGGCAATAGACCAAAATACAGTATTTCTGTTAATTTTTGACCGTGCAACTTCACAATGGCACCCCATAGTATATATTGTCACGTTATTCCAACAAGATGAGGAGAACAAAAATAAATAAATCTAAGATATCGACAAAGTGCACGTGTCTCATTTATTTAGCCGCAGTAATGTTTGAATGTGTGTTAAACCCTTGAATACATTTGACTGAAAAGCAGCCCAGGCAGCTGACACGTGTATAAAGAGCATGAACAAACTGCATTTATATAACTGTCATGGTGTTGTTGACCACTGAAAGTGCTTTACAGTGTTTATCACATTTACACGGTACTTTTTTCCTACAAGAGTTTGTTTATTTCATATTCATGCTGACATGAGAAGGAATGCATTAGAGAGAATGTGATATTCAATATCTGCAACTGTGGGTTTTTAACAAGGGGGCAGGGATTCACTTTCAGAAGCAGGAGCCTAACAAACACAATTGTTTCTCTCAAAATGTCATTTAAAGTTTTTTTTTGTGTGAAATGGAGTTTGGATAGAAGCTTTCTTATGCAAGCAGATAATAATTTGCTCATAAAGGAGAATGCAGCGTTTATGTTCGTGTGCAAAATGTCAATGACTTCAGGCAAAACTCACATCCTGACTCAGTGACCTGAAAACTGCAGAACGACTTGAAGTGAAGCAAAGATAAAGAAAAAAAGAGATGTGGGAAAAGACGGAGAGGCTCCTCGGCTGAACCAGTGTTCGATAAAGTCCTCCGTCTTCGCCCGACCTTCCTTGCAGTTTACGTGCATGATCATGTGCGATCAGTTCACAATTATGAATGCATGAGTAGGTGTCCATGAAGACGGGGTCAACGCCTGTCAGGCATTCTGCACAGTGTGCAGGACAGGCATGCAGCTGACCTGCTGCAGGACTCTCCTTGGTCTCGTAGTAATAAACGACAAATCCCACTGACAAGAGCAGATATAAGTGGACCAGCACTGAAAGATCTCAGCGTATTGTCGCTTGTTATCGTGTACTGCCACTTCTCATTTACTGCCAGTACTCTGCATCAGTGTCACCAAGTGTAGGCCTCGGGGTGGTTCACATGAACCACATTACTCACAGGACATCTGTTGAAAACAGGAACCCGTGACTCGCTCTGATCCACTTCTGACTGGGTCAAATAAAGGGGATGAGATGGTGCACGACTCATGACTAACAACGATTGGTTAAATTCAAACAACAGGAGCCAATCGGATGCACAGCTGGGCCGCGTGCTGGGAATCTGACCAACAGCAGTGAGGATGATAACGTGCACAGTGGACTGTATGCACAGAGGAGGATCAGTAAACCTCTGTACAACGCTCCGGACTTCTTTTGGGTCAAACATCTCCTCCACACCTTGACTGGCAGTAAATGAAACTCTGAATTTCTGATGCATATGCAAAAATAAAATAAAAAAACGCCTTAAAATAAGACAACAGCATTCGTTTGACGCTTTTAAAAGGTCCACTGACATGATGTTTTAACTATGCATAAAATTGCTCAACATAAATCTTGTATCATTCAACTATGTTCGTTTGTACAAGCAAAATGATAAATCAATTAAATTTTGATTTAAAAGTGATTTTAAACTTTGCGCCATGTTATTCACGGGAAATCCGATTACACGTGAATGCAACATCTGTGACGTAGGAAGGAGAAGCTCAGTTCACGTCTGCAATGATAACGCATGCACATTCTCTGCCAGATCGCCTTTTTTTGTATAACTTGAAAAATGCTGTTACGTTGTGTCACATTTGGGTGTTCTAATATCATCAGTGAACAAGTGAGCCTTTTCCCTTTCCCAAAAGATGAAATGCTTCATCAAGTATGGAATAAATAAAGCTGTCCCCCACCCCACTCGCTTCCTGAAAAGGTAAGACTCGATTAAATACGGGTGCAGGCCTAAATTAGAACCTGCTGTTTCTTGCATTTGCATGTAGTCGGATGTCCCGTGAAGAAACACGTTTTTTTTTATTTTAAACTCACTTTGAAAATATTTTCATTAATTTATTATTTTGTTTGCAAAAACAAACATAGTTGAATGATACAAGATATATATATCTTGTAACATTTTATGCAAAGTAGAAAGATGATGTCACAGACACTTTAAGCCCCTAAATGTTAAAGCCTGCCAGGCAATTAGTTATTGTCACTGCTGATCCATGGTCTTTAGCGTTATAAAGAAAAGCATGTTACTGTCAACTATCCATCCATTATCTTTACCCGCTTCTTCCTTCTCAGGTCACGGGGGTCACTGGAGCCCATATCCAGCAGTCACTGTGTGAGAGGCTGGGTTTATTCATTAAGTCAAATATATTTATTCTCTCTAGTTAGAAAAGTGAATGTTAGTACGGGAACACCCCCTCACCCACTTCAAGCGCTGTCCGGCACTAAGTTTCATCAAATTGTAGAATACAGAATGAATGAACCGAAGCAAAATGTTTTGAGCATCATAAACAACCGGATACATCTCTATGCAGGAGTGCTGTGCAACAAAACCTACATTTATTTGGGTGTCCTTTCAGACACGAGTCACAAAACACCGTTTGCTTCATTCGTATGCAGAAACAACCATCATGGACATGCATGAAACATACACGGATGCTCTCAATCGATTTCTGCATATCCACAAAAGTGAGTGACAGAGTCATAGTGCGATAAAATTATTGACACACACCCGAGTCTTGAGGGTTTCACAGCTGAGATCTTGAGCGCTGTGTTGGATTTGGGCGATAACGGCACTGTGGATGCATGAAACGTTACCTGCAGTAAACAGGTGCAGTCCGAAATACAAGCCTTTTTGTTTAAGCATGGACAGGTAGATTAATGAAGGGCTCTTGTTTTATTCTACTATCTATAAATGTGTATAAAACAGAGAGAAATAAAAGGGCCACCTATGATTCTTTCTTTTTGCTGAGATGCAGGGAAAGAGAAACCTGAACGTGTATATTTTATGGGATATTGATATTTCAGACGTTCTTCTGTCCAGAGCACGCTCCAGATGACATCAAGTAGTGCCTGCCCTGAATTTACCTTTTAAAAAGCAACCGAGCAGCTCTCCACCCGCAGAAACTGTTTTCAGTCAAATTACTGCAGCACTTTTGGTCACGCTGTGAAGAAAAACAACCAGCATTCCTTTCAAAAGGTCCAAAATATCAAACTTCACTTGCTCCATTCTGCTGCATGACTCAGTTTAAAATAAATACTGAGTATGTTGTTTTGTGCTTCTGTCAAGGTTTGGGAACATTCAGACCCAGAATGCAGGCTGGACACAAGAAAACGTGTTTAACTAATAAATCAACAACAACAAAAATGGCTGACGTGGCTGCAAACTTACAAAATAACAACAACAACAACAAACTAGAGGTGAACATCACAGGAGAGGGAGGAGGAAAAGCTGTGGAACGGAAACTCAACAATGCAGATGTGAGGAACTAACAAAAACAACACTGACGAGGGGGAAGTGGTTAACACCTGAGGAGAGACAAGGGTCAGGTGAGAGAGGGCGGGGCAGGAGAACTAAACTGATGACAGGTAAAACACAAGTCACAGAACTAAAATCACAGAACTCAGCTAGGGCCTTGCTCAGGGGTCCCGAGTGGGGCAGAAAATTAAAGTGGAGACAGGTGTGGGTGTTTCACCAATCTGACTCACATTCTGATGTTGTCAGTTCTGGGTGTTGAACCAGCAACCTTCTGATCATGTGCCCACCTTCTCTAGCCTCTGCTCCACCACTCCCACTAAGATAACATAATGACGATAAAGGGAATACAGTAGTCCCTCGTTTATTGTGGGGGATCCATACCCTGAAGACTCGCGATAAGTGAAAAACCACCAAGTAGGAATACAGGTAGTCCTTGACTTACGACGGACTCGAGTTACGACGTTTCGTGGTTACGACACGCATCTCCCATTAAAAAATATATTATTTTGAAAAATTTATTTTGAAAAGCTGAGTTATGCATGTTTCTGTTTCCTGTTTGACGTTCTAAACGTAGCGGCGGATAAATACTGCCCTGTACTCTCTAAAAAAGCTAAGTCTGGTCCTCTGGACATTCAAAAAACAAAACAAAACTTGTTGGACCAAGCTGGACAGGCAGCAGCTGTGGAAAAGTAGCTGTTTTATGGACAGCGGTTTTACGACGTAAACAAATGGAGAATACTGAGGAGGGATGGAGGAACGGAGGAAACGGCTTCACTAGCATTCCAGTAGGTTATTAACTATTTTTTCCCTTCATCATGGCTCCCAAATGTATGTGTTTTTTGATAATTATGTAGGTTACTGTGTTAGGATAGGCTAAGTGCTTGGTAAAATACAGTACTGTACATATAAGCTGAAGTATTTACGTATGTTCCGACTTACGTCGAAACTCGGGTTACGACGCAGTGCAGGAACGTAACTCCGTCGTAAGTCAGGGACTACCTGTAGTATATAAAGGAGTTTTAAACCCTTCACACACTCTTGCAATATTCAAATGTTTCTAAACTCTAAACGCTCTAAAAGAGACAGAATGTCATGATTTCAGCTCCCTGCCTCCTCTGCTCTTTGCCACCTGCAAGCGCTCTTGGCCACGCCCACTTCTCCACTCTGCACGCTGATCGGCTGCAGAAGGAAGTTTATCCTGCAGCAGTAAGGGCTGCACAAAGGTGCAGGAGGTGCTAAATAATTTAAAATAATTTATTTTGAAATAAAAATTCCATGCCGATCGTGCGGCTCATCCATCAAGCAGCCAATCGTGGGTCGTGTCCAGTCTTATTTTGAAAAACCGCGATATAGCGAATCCGCAATATACAAACTGCGACGTAGCGAGGGACTAGTGTAATTCTAAAATTAAACTCAAAGAACTACCAAAACACACAGATTATGACAGTTTGCATTGCTCGTCTAATTTTAGTTGTGGTTGATGTTGTTTTTTAAAAATAAAACTAAGACTATGCTGAAAAGTATTGACCACTTTTGTTTATTTTAATGAATAAAGCAAAAACAGAAGATCCAAACAGGCCTAATTTTGTTGTGCACAAAGACAGGAAAAGATGTGATGATATCTGATGAAAACTGGTTTTTATAATCCCCAAGATTGTGTAGTTATTTACTCACCCATTAAACTAATAAAATTTAAAGCCAATCATGTGAACACCTGGAGAAGCACGAGGGGCCATAGAGACATTTTCTTTTATTAAGACAAATCAAGACATTTTATGAAGCTTTTTACAAGAATCTGATCTTTTCATTTGGCTTAAATTGTCCAACAAACCCAAAGTGGCCCACCAGTTGATAATCACAGTTGTAGCATGTTGTTGTGGCTCTGAGCACTTCTCATTTAGTGAACGAAGGTGTAAAAATGGCACTTTTGCTCATTAAGGTCGCAGACCCCTGGCTAGTTATTAACGGTCGGGCGGATGTGCACGGCTGAATAAAGGGGCAGAAGATCGGAGCTGAGGGGGTGTTTGTCCTTTCATGGCCGTCAAAGTGCATTAAACCCCCGCTGCCAGCATTCTGCATTATTCAGACACGGACTCTGCTCTGACATGTCGGATATTTTGTGATCTCACCTGCTTGGTTCGTCGGCCGTGCGCGTCCACTGAGCAACGGCTGAATGAACGTCCATTTGGGCTGATGGATCGCAGGCAGTAGTCCATCTGAAGCTTAAGTGAACTTTTATTTTTAACCTCTTTCAAGGCCAGTCAGTGCACGGTCAAATGGCCGCATGTGGCTGGTGATAGTATGGCAAGCCACATCGCCATATAATTGGATCTTCAGACATACGCTTTGACGCAATCAAAAGTCTGACACGACAAATCCTGCACAGTAAGCACATTGTTATCGCCCGGCCCTAATCCAGGTCAGGCTGGGCCAGACCGGGCTCCAGGTTGGGGTTAGACATGACAGCTCTAGTGTGTCTGGTCAGTGCTGCGGTCTTGTAATAAAGTTGCAGGTTCAAACCCAGGTCGCATCAGGAAGGTTATTCAGCCTAAAAATGATTTGTCACACCTTTTGAGTTTGCTCGATGTGGCGATTTGTTTGATTAAGTTCTACGAGGTGTAGATGGAAGTGGGAGGAACTGCAGGGATGAATAATTAAGAAAGAAGAAGTGAATCGGTTCAATCGTGACATTTTTGAAGAGTAAACTTTGCCCTGCTCTCCTTGTGAAATATTTACTGTAGACTATGAATTATGAAACTTGGTGCACGATCCTTCGTTTTCCCTCCCACGTTCTCCCCGTGTGAGGGCACAACTTCATCACATCACATTCCTTTCTCACAGTTGCTCCACCGTCTAACCCACACATAAATCCAGTTACGCATGTGTTAAAGCAGAAGTAATATAGTGAACTCACGAGAACTCACCGTGCACGATATTAGATGGAGGTGTGCACATAATGTATGGGGGGGGGGTCTACAAAAGATTGAAAATGTAATCTATTTCAGAAAATGAGGGTTATCATGGGAATAGGGATGTGTTTTTCACAGCAAGACCATCCAAACCGTACAGGATTATTACTGGAACAAAAACTGCAATAAGCAGCTGTTTGCATGTGTTTTGTTTATTCTAAAGGAAAAAAAAACCAGATCCACGGTGGAAGCATCGACAAGACTCAAACGCAAACTCTCCCTGACATTCAAATGTGCTATTATGGAAGTGAACTACTGGGGGAACGGTGGGGTTTCCTCCACAACATCTGCCAGAGGATGAAACAAACCGCAGGAGGAACAGAAAGTTTCCTGCAGCACAGTGGTAGACTAAAACTCCAGCTCGTGTTTTAACTGAGGCGTTTCTCTTGATGCAAATGTAGCATTTTAAAAGCTCTTACAGTCTCTCTGTTGAATATGAAACACAGATGACAAGGTTTTGGCATTTCCACATTTTTTTATGCTTTGGACCACTTATTGCCTGCCTCCAAGAGGTGAAAGCAGACAGAAATGTTATTTCCAGCATAAATTCATGCGGCTGTTACCAAATTATGTCATGAACCACTGCATGAACGTTAATGAAACTCTTAGAAAGTAATCACCCAATGTGCATCTACAACTACGTCATGTTTAGAGTCACTCCAATTTAAGATGGATTCTAAAGCAAGTCCAAAAATCCGACAACAATGGCTATACATGTCAGTTTAACAGATCATCCATCCATACATCCATCCATTATCTTCCATCTGTTCCGAAGTCGAGTCGCGGGGGCAGCAGTTTAAACAGGGAGGTCCAGACATCTCTTTCCACAGCCACCTCTTCCAGCTCTTCTGGGAGGACTCCAAGTTGTCCTATAGGCCAACTGGGACATAGTCTCTCCAGAGTGTCCTGGGTCTTCCCCGGGGTCTCCTCCCAGTTAAGACATGCCCGGAGCACCTCCCTAGGGAGGCGCCCGAGTCCCTCCTGATAACTGAACTTCTCACCCTACCTCTAAGGGAGAGTCCAGCTGCCCAACAGCCTGTCTCCACAATCTCATTATTTTGGTCACTACCCAGAGCTCGTGACCATAGGTGAGGGTAGGAACTAGGCATGTAACGGTACACGTGGGTGTACCGAACCGTTTCGGTACAGCACGTTCGGTTCGGTCCACCTACGTACCGTTTCGGTTATTTTTTTCACTCATTGAACGTTAATATATGCGCCGCGAAACAAAATTTCCTGGGCTCGTTTCAGCACGGAGCTATTATCGCGCAGCACGAACAGCATTAGCCGTTAGCTTCTCGCTGCGGTCTCCTGTTTGTTAACGTAATGGTTTTCTTGTTAAAAGACAAGCGCACATTCAAAGCTGTGTGTGTGGACGTTGTTTCATGAAGACTCTGCAGCAGGAATACGTCTAACGTGAACGCGCTTGAAACTACGTCATCGGAATGTGAACGAAGAAACAGCAGCTGTTACAAACAGCACTAACAGCAGCTGCATTTAAACTACTTCATCAGGTAATTCAGAGCGGTCCAGATCAATAACACAAACTGTATGAGTTTTTAAATCTCTGAATCCAAGTCTGAATGTTGTTTTATGCGCAGGCTTTAAAGTTACTGATCCTTGCTATGAGACATTCATCACGTCAACACTTAAGTCAAAAAGTTCAGCTCTTTATGAAAAAACTAAAACTGATATTGTCAACAATCCCTGGAGCTGATAATCGCCCTGCCCTGATGATGTTGAGTGAGAGATTCAACCATTCATGAAGAGGTATTGTTCTTTTATTATTATTATCTAAATAATCTTTTTTATTTAAAATCATAATCTTATTAACTTTTTTTTTTTTTTACCTCTTTGTGTTTTATTTCCAGTCTGGGACAGAGGTAGCTGCTCTCTTCTTCCACTTCAGGGAAATCCACCAGAGATCAAGTTAAAAGCAGGATGGGAGCGAACAAATTTCCAAAGACTTTTCTTTATGATCCTGGTTTGTGTTTAGTTTGTTGTTAGATATGTGAAACTAAACTGCTGTAGCTAATAACCAGCAGGAAAACACTTTGTTCCCTGTTCCTCGTCTTTATGTTCCCTGTTTCTCACTTGTATGCTCCCTGTTCCTCACCTTTGTCCCTTGTTCCTCACCTATGTGTTCCCTGTTCTTGTTCCTCACTCTTGTGTTCCCTGTTCCTCACCTTTATGTTCCCTGTTCCCACCTGTATGTTCCCTGTTCCTCATCTTAATGTTCCCTGTTCCTCACCTTTAGGGTTCCTCATCTTAATGTTCCCTGTTCCTCGCCTTTATGTTTGCTGCTCCTCACCTTTATCTTTCCTTTTCCTCACATTTATGTTCCCTGTTCCTCACCTGTCTATTCCTTGTTCCTCGCCTTTATGTCCCCTGGTCCTCCCCTTCATCTTTCCTTTCCTCATATTTATGTTCCCTTTTCCTCGCCTTTATGGAAGGCCCTGTTTCCCATGTTTGTCCCATTCCCCTGTTCATTTTCCCTGTTTCTTCCTTTGTTCCTCTCATTTTCTGTCTTCATCTGTCCTGTTCCCCACTATTGTTTTTGTTCCCCACATTTGTTTCTCCCATTCTTTGACTTTGTCTTCCATGTTCCCTGCCTTCGTCTCTCTCATTCCCTGCATTCATCTGTCCCCACTTTCGTTTTTCCTCACCCCCGAGTCTTCATCTATTCCCAGTTTCCTGCCAACATCTCTCTCGTTCCCAGTCTTTGTCTCTACTTTCTGTTGCTCCCATCGTTTTACTCCCCAATCTGTCCCTTCAATCCCTTGATCTGCCGAGCAACAAGCCAGAAGTGAAGCGGGAGGAGTAATGAGGTCAGTGGCACTTATCTGCTGAGGCTGACTGAAAGATGACGAGGATGCTCAGGGCTTTTACTCTCACGCACACAGACTTACACACACGGTTTTTAAAACCACACTCATTTTGCCTTGACGGCTCCTGTCGCCTCGCGTTAGGCTGACTTTCACCGTTTTCCTTTTCATCATAGAACTTAAGGAACAGCTCTTTGTTCTTTTATATTTTATCTCAATCAACAGCCTTCTACGGAAGGGTATTGCTGTCATCCATGAAAAAATATTTGAGCTTATGTAGTAAAAACGTGATCGTATGTAGTAAAAACGTGATATTATGTAGTAATAATGTGATATTATGTAGTAATAATGTGATATTATGTAGTAATAATGTGATATTATGTAGTAATAACGTGATATTATGCAGTAATAACGTGATATGTATGTAGTAATAACGTGATATGTATGTAATAATAAAGTGATATGTAGTAAAAACGTGATATGTATGTAGTAATAACGTGATAATATGTAGTAATAATGAGATACGTACTGTATGTAGTAATAACGTGATAATATGTAGTAATAACGAGATACGTATGTAGTAATAATGTGATATAATGTAGTAAAAGTGTGATACTGTACGTATGTAGTAATAACATGATAATATGTAGTAATAACGTCATACGTATGTAGTAATAACGTGATACGTATGTAGTAAAAACGTGATATGTAGTAAAAACGTGATATGTAGTAAAAACGTGATAGGTACAGTATGTAGTAAAAATGTGATATTATGTAGTAAAAACGTGATACTATGTAGTAAAAACGTGATAATTATGTAGTGAAAACATGATAATTATGTAGTAAAAACGTGATAATTATGTAGTGAAAACGTGATAATTATGTAGTGAAAACGTGATACATAATATCACGTTATTACTACATACGTATCACATTATTTCTACATATCACGTTATTACAACATAATATCACGTTATTACTACATACGTATCACATTTTTACTACATAAGCTCAAAAAAATAATTCTTGGACAGCAATACCCTTCCGTAGCCTGCCCATAGGCTTGGATTTTTGTACTATCCTCCTTTGTTGTTGTTAATTTGTTAATGTTCTTCCTTCAAACAAGTCACAAGGCTAATGAGGTCTCTAAGACAAAATACATGAATCTTCTTGCTGTTGTTTTATTTCTTATTGTCTCTGCTTTCATTTTTCACTTTTGTTTCAAACCTTTCATGTCAGGGCCACTAAATGTCTGGTTCCATCCTATTTCCAAACTTCGGCTTCTCTTTTCCTCCCGTCAGCTTCCTGCAGCTACTTCATCTGTTAAAGCTGCACTCACTTAACAGTTGTGTCATATTGATTTTCAATTATCCTAAACATAAAATGCAAAGTTAAACGATAATTGGTTAAAGAGCTTACCCTCGTAAATTATGCTCCTCATTACTTTTAATCAAGGAAAAACAAGCTTTTTGTTCGAAACAAATAACTTCCTAGAGAAAAACAATTAAGTAAAAAGGCAATAAAATTAACAAATGCACTCCATGTATCTGTTAGAAAGATTTTACATAAACTTCTAAAATGTTAAACACAAAACGGTGCTTTTGCACTTGCTGAGCTGAAGTGAGAATAAAAAAGTTCTGCATCTCCGCTGGCTGAGAAGCTCTTTGAATCTTTTTTTATTTATTTTTATTTTGAAAATGTTCGGTTCTCTTGCTTTCTGGCGTGAAGTTCAAGACATGTTAGTAAAACTTGTTTGACATTTTCTCGTGAGATACCGTTCTGGGGTTTATGAAACTTGTCATTTGGCACATGACCTGGGTTGCTCCTTATAGTTAAGATTGGAATAACTTACTGTAAATTATAACTTAATGTATAATTAATTAACCAGTTAAACATGAGTCTGCCTACAAATAATGGTTTTCTTAGTACCAACTTCTGGGAGAGATTTTCAGTTTAAAAGACTGTTTGATGTTTTTACTGAGGTATATACCGAACCGAGACTTAGGCATATCATTACACCCCCATAAGATATACACTGTATGAAAAATTATTGCTTTGTTCATTACCTATATTTACCTAAAATATTCTCATGCAACAATACATATGATTAATGGAATAAAAAAATGTCTTCTTGACCTCCTTTCTACTTTTCCTTCTTCAGAGGTCTCAACAGCGAGTTCTCCTCCTCCATCTCACTCTGTCCTCACTCCAACTACCTCCATGTCCTCTCTAACTGCATCCATGTATCTCCTCTTTGCTTTTGTTTTTTTTTCCTGGCAGCTGCATTTCTAACATTATTCTACCAATATACCCACTCAGTCTGGCCTTCCTAACTTTATCTCCCAGTTGTTCAACATGTGCTTTTCCTCTGATCATCTCATTCCTGATCTTATTGTCACTCCTAACATCTTCATTTCTGCTACTTCCAGTCCTGTCTCCTGTCATTTTCTCCATGTCTCTGTCTCCAGACCCATAGCTGGTTTCATCACTGTCTTGTAAACTTTTCCTTTGACCACTTTTTTGGTCACAAATCACTCCTGATTTTTTTTTTTTTTATCCATCCACTCCTGGACTCTCTGTTTCACCTCTTTACCACACTCCAAAATAAATAAGAAAAAAAGTTATAAAAATTAACCATGAGGCTCACAACCTTGAACTTTTACCCTGACACAAATTTAAACCAGCCCTACAAACCAAGTGGGAGAGCCCCTCAACAGCTCCTGGGCGGTCTGTGTCAAAATGACAACCAACCAAAAAAGCCCTGAAGATCTTCATCTCACATCGGTCCTCACAGGGATAGACGACCCAAATGCACAAACACCAGCGGTAACAGATGTGAGGTGACAAGCCGAGGACTTTAGAAACACGTTGAAGGTCAAAATGTTTCTTTTTGTTCCTGTGCGCACATAAATGGGCTCCAGAAAGAAGCTTCCTTCAGCAAAAACCTGACACCGAACTGAAACAGAAGCAAATGCTAAAACTTGAATTTAATTTGTGCATCGTTGTGTCATAAATGCACAGTTGTGTTTTTATATCTCATTGAAGTATTGCATGAATATATGGATGCACAAATAAAAACACATACACCCAATCACACACTGCCCATTAACAGCAATCAGATGAGCCAGATGTTTGTTGGTACACATTTGTCCATCCGTGTGCATGTGTGT
>JBBPBX010003923.1:7982-18937 GCA_038048925.1 Garcialebias charrua | reverse complement strand
TACTGTATTTCTACTCATGCATAAGAGAAGAACTTATTCTTCTGTGAAACTCTGCGTCTGTGTAATGAAATAACCACTCGCTGAAATATTTATAAAATTATGGTTCCTCTAAGCAAACACGGTTCTTGTTCTGAGAATTGTATCGTTTCCCCGCGTTCTTTGCCTTAAGCAGGCTGTTTGTTCTGACCTGATGGACCTCAGCATTAGTGCACTGGGTGTCCAGATGGCCTGCTCTGAAAGTGGAGCACTGGGCTAAGCTTCCATTATACAGGCTTAAAAAACACACACTAATCATCTGACAGCACTCCACACAGCTGCTGCTTTTAGAGGAAGCCTCCAAGACGTGATTGTGTCTAATCTCGGTGCTGCCGCCTCTGTCTCAGAGAACATCAGTCACAATTATCATGACATGAGTTTTATGGGTGGATGCTCCTCAGATCTGTGTAACGGACAAGCAATTCACAAGCATATTTTCCAAACAAGTTTAAAAATACAGGTGGTCCTCGACTTACGGCGATTCGGTGTTACCTCACACGCATCTTATTAAAAAAAATCTTATTTTATGTGTTTAAATGTTCTTGATTTTATGTGTACAGCACTTTGTTGCAGATGTGGTTGTTTGGCTTTATAAATAAAGTATTATTATTATTATATATATATTTTTTAAGCCGATTTACGCAGTTTTCGGCAGTCTCCGCCAGTTTTCGGCAGTGCCCGCCAGTTTTCGGCAGTGCCCGCCAGTTTTCGTTGGCTTCGGTTAGCTCCAGCCTCGACAGCCGGCTTCGGATGGACCGTGTCCGATCAGAGGTTGCTGCGCTCGGATACATGAGCTGGGAGCTGAACGGCAGTTTTGCGGAGGGAAGAATGGACGAAGGAAAACGAGGCTGTGGACCGCGTGAAGCAGCAGACAGCGAGCTGGACCAGAGGAGCAACGAGATAACATGCTAACAAGCCTAGCTATAGGATGGGCGGGTGGATGGTGTCAACAGACGGCAGAAACAGCGAGCAGGAATGGAGGAGCAACGAGCTAACATGCTAACGCCCCACAGGGGACACGGAGCCGACGGGCGGCAGAGAGGCCTGCTACGGCCGGGAGCTCGCCTCGATGTCTGCATCGTAAGTAAGTTATTCACTCTTTTTCCCTTCATTATGTATGGAGTTAACATGCTATCACTCCTTCCTGTAAACAGTTTGGACTGCGTGAAGCAGCACGAAGCTGCAGAGCTCGGACGTGCAACGAGCTAACATGCTAACAGACGGAGACAGCCTTGACCAGCTCAAAGTAAGAAATTAACTATTTATTATTGTTACAAATGTATGTGTTTTTTGATAATTATGTAGGGTACTGTGTTAGGATAGGCAAAGGGCTTGGTAACTGTACAGTACCGTATATGTACGTGTATAAGTGGCGGCTAGTGTGTGTTGTCAGACTTATGGCGATTTTCGACATGCCAACGGCCGTAGGAACGGAACTCGTTCGTAAGTAGAAGACTACCTGCAGTCTCAGTTTTACATTAGAAATTGGTTTTGTTCTTGTAACTTGTGCACTGAAGTTGCTGAATCAGTATAACAAGAAGTGCAGCAGCCTTTTAAGTAAATAGGATGTAATAATGTAAAGATTTAACTTGGAAAAATGCAACATGCTTCAAACAGTTTGTCATTCAGCTTGGATACACTGCACAGTTGTTGTCTTTTGTTATTTCACTAAACAGGCATTTTTGCAGCAGTACCTTTAGGATAGACTTTTTTATTTTATTTATTTTTTTATTTTTTTAAATTATTATTATTATTTTTAATTATTTTATTTTATTACAGTCTTGGTTTTAGTTTTCTACACTGCCCTACACCTAGCTTTTTTTGTAAACTACTGTTCCTTTTAATTACCATTTTATTTTTGCTTGTTAAAAAAAAATATTTGTACGCATCCTTTATGATTGTCTATTGTTGTCATTGTTCACTGTTGTCATGTTATCACTCCTTGTTAAAATCAGGTCTCTCTTGTAATTAAGTCCTGGAGGCTCAATGGGATTAACCTGTATAAATAAAAGTTGAATGAATGAATTTAGTTTGTCCATCCATGTTTTGTTGAAACTGATCTTTTATTATGCTTTGAGCTTTGTTTTTTTTAACTATAAAGCACCTTTTGCCGAATCATCAGAGACATTTTGTTTCAAGTAAAAATGGATTTTCATGAAGTATTTGTCTTTATTGGCTCTGTGGTGTTACCACTCCAGGATTGAACGCTCATAATATTCACAAGCAGAAATTACTTTTCTGACAGCGCCCTTCTAATGCAACTCTCTCCAAAACTCGAAACTGAAATTTATAAACCGTCTGACACCATCTCCTCCTGGAAGTGTGCCTGCAACCACACATCAATTAGCTCATTAAAGAGCATCCCTGCAGGTCAGAGTGGGAAAGAATCGCCACGGGGAAACACCCACACTGAACCGTGGGCTCAGTTGGGAGGGAGCCAAGCTGCTGGCACTGCCGTCCTCATCTGACATCATGTTCAGCGTGCAGAAATGTTGGTGCGTATCTGAAGTCTTGGCTTCCTGACACAATGAAACCCCTGCATTACATCAGAACAGCACCAAAGCCCATGTGGGTTTGTATCACAAAGCCTTTGTTGCAGGACAGAAGACAAAATAATGAGGTTTATGAGGTTGTTGGCTGTTGAGGTACCTGTACATAAACGTTGCCAAATCTTTCTGATTATCTGGAAAAACTGCCAAAAAATTGAAAAAAGGCATTTCGTTATGCATCTGCAAATGTAGAATTAGAGCAATTGAAATTCCAGGTCACCCCTATGAAAAAGGTATATCTCAATGTTTTTTAAAAAAAATCTAGTTTATGTTTATGTTTATTAAATTTGTTCATTTTTTACAAAAGAAACAATACAAGACAATCCCATAAATGATAATGTACAAAATATAAAAAAAAGAAAGGTAGCAGAAAGAAGAATAAATCTTATTATATCTGCCCCTTTTTTCCAACAATCAGATTAAACAATAATAATCTTCAACCAACAGTACAAAATGACTAACTATTTCTAATTTTCTAACTAATACAATACAATAATCTAGTTAAATAAAGGTTTAATAAAATAATAAAAACTGAATTGTATTTATCACAATTTTTGATCTGTAAAATGTTTGCCGTTCACTTAAGTTTGCAAATTAGAAGAGAAAATCATCAGAGTATTGCAAAGGAAGATATTATAGGTTAATATCTATAATGGAAGCCAATATTCTATTTTATTTTTGTTTAGTATATTGCTTGTTCGTTAGAAATTGTTCTTTGTTTGGGAAAGTAAAAATTGATAAATTACAATTTCAAGACCACTTTAGTCAGGGTGTTTTAAAGAGTGGAACTTGGTGTTCCATGTGGATGACAAAAGGGAATCGGGTCAAAGACAATATTTTACCATTTGTCATTTTACAAACTTTCCTTTCTTTTGGAATAGTCTGACAATCTTCTCTTCTAAGTGAACGGCAAACATTTTACTGAACAAAACAATGTGACAAATACAGCAGTCTATTTTTGAAGGCAGCAACAGACAAGTCTTTTTTTTATTTTAAAGACAAACAAGTTCTTTCTTTTGCACTTTATAAAAAAATGACAAAGTACATCTGTTCGTTCTTTTGTTCTTCTGATTCTCATTCAGCAGCTCTGTTATCAGCCTCCTGATTCAGCAGTTTACAACGTACGGAGGAATGTGCAGATACACACCGTCACACAACACTATGGTCACACTTTATAAGAGAAATGTCACACAAACACACACACACACTATAAGACAGAAGAAGCACCACCTGCTTGCATTTGCATTCACCTTCAAACCTTCTACTGTACTCAGCTGTTTGTTGACTTCACTGAACTCTGGACTAAACACGAACGTCTGTTCCTGAACCTGGAGGTTGTCTCGACTTTTGTCTCATGTTTTTCCATTTAGACGATGTTCCCTTTGGTACGGTGGCCCTAAGGTGTAAGTGAACAACATTTGAAAAAACAATTATATTAAGCCAAAGCGGAAGTGGCCAAAGCCAAAGTGGCCCTAATCACATTAGGAAAAGTGGAATTACATTTGAAAAAAAATGGAATTACATTTGAAAAAATGGAATTGCGTTTGAAAAAAACGTAATTACATTTGAAAAAAATGGAATTGCGTTTGAAAAAAAACGTAATTACATTTGGAAAAACGGAATTGCGTTTGGAAAAATGGAATTGCGTTTGGAGAAACAGAATTACATTTGAAAAAATGGAATTACATTTGAAAAAATGGAATTACATTTGAAAAAATGGAATTGCATTTGGTAAAATGGAATTGCGTTTGGAAAAACAGAATTAGATTTGAAAAAATTGAATTACATTTGAAAAAAGGGAATTCCATTTGAAAAAACGGAATTGCGTTTGGAAAAACGGAATTACATTAAGCCAAACAGGAAGTTTATTTATTTATTTATTTATTATTATTTATTAACAGGAGAAAACCTTCCTGTTTGGCTTAATATAATTCAGATTTTTCTAATTTAATTCCGTTATTTCAAATGTTGTTGTGATTTTGTTGTTTTTGTTGTGCTTTTTCAAATTTAAGTCAGTTTTTTCAAATAGTGGTTAATTTACACCGTACTTTGGTTTTCTGTTTGGTTTTCTGTTCCTCCTTCCATTACAACAGTTTCCGGTAGCATCCAGCTGCTGTTTACAGTGGAAAAAGTTTGGAAAAATCACTGGTTGGCTGACAGAGTCTCACAGTTTAGCCTCACTATAGCCCAGGGCTATACAACTGGCAGCCCCTGGGCCAAATCAGGCCGACAGGTGAGCTCAGTTCAGTCCACCAATGGGTTCATGTTTAAATAAAACTAGATTTTAAACTGTAAAACAAACTTACTTATGCCCTTTATCCACAGGGCCTGTTCGCGCTCGTTCGGTCTCCTTCGTAACTAGTTAACTAGTTATGGAGTGTACCCACAGGGGCCTGTTCACGTGAAACCAGACCTATTTTGGGACCTTCTTGACTGAGGTACATAGGTCTGGTTCTTCTAGGGTCCAGTTATGACATCAGCACAGTGTGGTCACTGATTGGTCAGGGGGCGTATTCCTAGGTCGGAGGGCGGGGATTCAGTCTTCCAGGAAATGCAAATTGCTATCCCACCAAAATCGAGAACAACAAGTCGGAGGAGCACATTTTTGAGAATTAACACAGTCTAATAATTATGTCACAACCGTGGTCAAACGCGGAGGTTCAGGCTTTTCTGCATTTGCTGGCCGATGAAAATATTCAGAGGGAGCTGGATGGAGTGACGTGCAATGAAAATATTTTTCAAGAGGTGTCTGCGCAGGTGAGTGTTTTCTAACTTTAAGCATATTTCCAGTGAGTCATGCAACTGTTTTAGTTTTTTTGGACTGCGAAAAGACCTTTTCAGAGACTGGCTTCAGGCAACAGCCCAGAGGCTTTTAGGAAGAAGGAAAAAAAAGATGGCGGAACGGCTCGTTTCTCTGAAATTGAACAAGAAAATCACATAAACAATTATTTGTTAGCTCGAAATTATAGCAGAGGTGTGTCTCAGTCTAACGTTTTCTTAATAAATGTACTTTAATGGTCTAATCAGCTTTATTTACCATACCATACCATACCATTTTATTTATAAAGCACTTTAAACAGGAACAAGTCCACACCAAAGTGCTGGACAAACAAACACGCAACAGGCAACACATACAATGAAGTACAACACGAAAAACATAAAAACATTGCAGATCATAAATCAAACGATCCAATACAAATCAGCTGGCATTGAAAGCAATGGAGTAGTAGTGAGTTTTTAACCGGGATTTGAAAACCGAGAGGGAGGGGGCCTGTTTGATGAGCAGCGGTAACTCGTTCCAGAGTCTTGGGCCTGCTACAGAGAACGCCCTGTCACCCCTGCGCTTAAGGCGAGTTTCTGGAACTATTAAGAGTACCTGATCCTCTGACCTCAAAGCACGTGGAGGGACATATGGGTGTATCAGATCCGAGAGATAGGCGGGGGCGAGACTGTTCAGCGATTTGTAGACATACATGAGAATTTTGAATTGGATTCGAAGATGAACCGGTAGCCAGTGAAGGGAGGCCAAGACTGGTGTAATGTGCTCTCTTTTGCGTGTGCTGGTTAAAAATCGGGCAGCTGCGTTCTGAACCAGTTGTAATCGTGCAATGGTGGCTTGACTGACGCCAAACAGAAGTGAATTGCAGTAATCAAGCCTAGATGTATTCACTGGTTAACTGGACATCATTAACCTCACGCAGACTCTTCCACTGGTACATTTTCATCTTTAAATCACTTCTTGGTCTGCTGCCCTCATACATCTCCTCCTACATGTCTTTGCGTGAGTGCAGCTACAGTGTGCGCTCTCAGGACATGATTACCTGCAGTGTTCCGTCAGTGAGGACTGAACTTGGAAAAAGGGCCTTCTCCTATTCTGCTCCTGCTTCATGGAATATCTTACAAAAAGATCTGAAGCTCTCGACCTTGACTTCTCTAAATGGTTTTCAGAATCTGTTGGAATCCTGGCAAAAACCAATGCAGATTTGTTCCTGTCTTTGATTTTATACGTCTACCTTATAATGTTTTGCTAGTTTTTTGATACTTTGTTAAAAAAAGAAAAAAAAAATCTTTTGTTTTTTTCTCTCTTTTTGTTTTCTATTGTTTATTGTTTGTTTGTTTATTGTTTAATGAAATTCTATCACTGCTGTTCATTGTTCTTTAGTTTTAGCAGGTCGCTTTCGTAAATGAGCCCATGAGGTTCAAAAGATTTACCTGACTAAATAAAGGTTGAATGAATGAATGAAAATGTAATGAATGCGTGAATCACTGTCTCCAGGTTGTTTTTTGGATAATATGGGCTTCAGCTTAGACAGACGCCTCAGCTGGAAAAAACAGGATTTGACGATCATGTTTACATGACTGTTGAGTTTAAACTAGTTTCGCGCTTGGTGCTCCGTGAACGCAGGGGACAGAACCAGGAAGTAGGAGCGCAGCTCTTTCTCTGAAATTTATTAAGAAAAGCACCCAAACAATTATTTGTTAGCTCGAAATTGTAGCAGAGGTATGTCTGAGTCTATCATTTGCTTAATAAATGCACTTTAATGGTCAAATGATGCAGACTACTCTGAAATGCATGATGGTATCGGCTGGTATTAGAGATAAAGTTAAACATCGGACATCGGCCGTTCCATCAGAATAACTAACCGATATTAGATCAGTCTTCATCTCATTTTGTTTTATTAAAATTACCTTATATTAAATCAAACAAAGTTCATTATGAGGCACATGGTCCAGTTTTTTTGTCTATAAAACCAGAAGGTGCTGGTCCATGGTTCTGTTTTAGTGTGGGTGATGTCCTCCAGAGAATCAGCTGTTCCGGTCTTCTCTGCAGTCTGATCATCTCCTTTCTGTCGGGCTCGCCGTACGCCTCTATCAGAGGTGCCGTCCCTCACGGTTCTTGCGCGCCGTTGAGTTTAGGTTTGTGAAAATGTACAAATTTGCACTGTTCCGAGTGTTGTCATTGTGTTGGAGAGTAAATGTCAAGAATAATTAGCACTTTGAGATTTTTATTAATGAAAAGTGCATTATAAATGGAATTCATTATTATTATTATTATAATAAATTTGACATTAAACATAATCCAAGTTGAAGTGTTGCATCATTTTCAGACCCTTTTTGGCCTCTTCATTTGGTAGTAGGCCAAACTGACAAAGACCGTGCAGAATAATTTTGTATTTTAATTCCACAGCAGAGAAAGCTATGTAGTCTCTGTAAGTAGGTCTAGGAAAATATATATCGGTATTGGTATCGGTTATCTGCTTATCGGATATCGGCCAAAAATCCAATATCACGCATCCCTACTGAAATGTTCGCTTGTTGCAGGTTAACAACCACTGAAGGCAACATATTGAATGTAACCGAATCAGACTTGTTCACAATGTCGACACAAAAATCAAAATGCAACCATTCTTCATTTAAAAAACTCCAACAGTCTGTGATGAAACTCAGTTCGCTGCTCCGGCTTCTCTTTACTGCGCTGCACTCGTTTCAGTACAAGGCTGCAATCAAACATTTATTAGCTCACAGCAAATGGACAGACCATAACTTTTGTTTTAGTCTGCCAGTGTTTGCAGCAGGGTCAGACTGTTACAGCCAACATGAAACCAGCACGCACGGACACGAGCATGTAACTTTAGAGATCCATTTGTAAACTTTGAATTATCCATGTAAAAAAAAAAAAAAAAACTGCCTTTAACCGTGAAAGAGACTACTGTAGTTGTGGCAACATATTTAAAAAAAAAACATCTCAACAAACGTTTGCTACAGTTTGTACGTGTTAAATATTGACAATGAGCTTTTTTAACACTCGCTTGCTAAAACATGCTATGATTTTTTTTTTAAATCTTAGATCCTTGTATACTGCTTCGTCTTTTCTTTAATATACAGGCAGTCCCCGACTTAAGACGGAGTTCCGTTCCTGCGCTGCGTTGGAACCCGAATTTCGACGTAAGTCGGCACATACATCCACTGCACCTTATACGTACTGTATTACAAAGCACTTAGCCTATCCTAACACAGTACCCTACACAATTATTAAAAAACACATACATTTGGAGCCATAATGAAAGGAAAAAAGAGTTAATAACCTACTGGAATGCTGGTGAAGCCTTTTCCTCCGTTCCTCCGTCCCTCCTCAGTATTCTCCATTCGTTTACGTTGTAAAACCGCCGTCCATAAAACAGCTACTTTTCCACAGCTGCTGCCTGTCCAGCTTGGTCCAACAAGTTTTGTTTTGTTTTTTGAATGTCCAGAGGACCAGACTTAGCTTTTTAGAGAGTACAGGGCAGTATTACTCCGCCGTTACGTTTAGAACGTAAAACTGGAAACCGGAAACTGCGTAACTCTGCTTTTCAAAATGTATATATATATATTTTTTATGGGAGATGCGTGTCATAACCACGAAACGTCGTAACTCGAGGACTACCTGTACTTTATATTTATATATAAAACGCTGTTAACAAGATCCTCCATCTACCTGCATGGACCGAACTCTGCAGACCCACTTGGTTCTGCGGGGGAACCTTGGATGTTCTCTGCCTGCCGGATCCAGTTCGGAAGAGCAGTCTGGGAGGCAGCTGCTGGTCTTTATTATAATCATGCTGCTGACAGGACCTGCCAACTCTGCTAACTGCTAACTCTGTTAACTGCTAACTCTGCTAACTGCTAACAAGACCACGCCACTAAGAGCACCATGCTGCTAACAGTACCATGTTGCTAAGATAACCTCACTGTCATCAGAACCACTCTGCCAATAGGACCAAGCTGCTGTAGATTTACTTTCACTTTTGGCGCCTTGTTTAAAACTGCAACAATGTCTTGTCTGGGTGTGCTTATTGCTGATAGAGTTTTTGGGACTTTATCATAGAGTGTCTTAAGGCAATCTTTGATAGATTCTTTTTTTGAATATCACAAATGATACCTATTGTGTTTTTCCTTTTTCCATATCTGTTTGACCTTCATCCGGAGACGGATGAGAGCGGCCGCGCAGAAGAACATGTCATGTGTTTGAATATGCTGCAGCTTTACATTCTCTCCCTCTTCTGGACGACTGTGTATACATCATCACGTTGTATTGGTTAACTGGTGCAATGTTAATAAAAATCTCTTGTATCTTGTATCTCTTGTTTCTGTTTTTTTTTTTTTTTTTTCATGTTTTGAATAAATCCCAGTTTATGTCAGTTTAGTTTGTTAGTGCTCGCATTAAGCGTGTAAATTATAACCGAACCGAACCTATGAGAATCGTGCTGCTGCTGTTCGGTGTTGCACCATCAGTGACTGACGTATATCTTAGATCTTGTAGCGTACCATTTGGCGTTCGTTTAGCGTCAACTTAGTTAATATCTTAGATCCTTATTTACTGTTTTTTTGTTGTTGTTTTTTACCATTTATATTTTTGATATTGTTGGATGTAATTGGGATCCTGTGTACACTATTTAATTCCACCTCATGTACCACATGTGATGCGAATGACAGTAAAGTCACCTTGGACCTTGATTTGTGTCATGGGTTTGGAGCCCAGCTTGTATTAAGAAGGGCATCCAGTGTAAAACACCTTTCATGCCAGTTTTTGTTTTTTTATTACTTCTTAAAGAAAATGGGTTCAAAGAGAATCTCTCGTGTGTTTTAGTCTGAAACCAGTCCCGCTGGGTTAGAGTGCTTTATTTTCTTATCATAAACTGATTTTGCTTCCTCATGGTGCAGTCTGAAGTCAGATCTTTCATCTAGACCCTGTGCCTGGTCATGTTTTACATCTTTGTCTGCCATCTCATCAAATCGTCTCATCCTGTAAAAGAGCTGAGTCGGCCTGGTGTAACGACGATGTCACTTTGCTTCGTCCTAACAAGACACTGCAGCTGCTTCTGGGAGTGGACGGGCGTCAGGTTCCACATCTCACTGGTTGTGACTCGAGCTCAGAGGTCACTGTTGACTCAGCTACTCATCCAAGAACTTGGCCCTTTAAACAAATTCCCAGGCTCTGAAGCAAGCTCTTGGACTGAGAGGATTTCATGTTCTGTTTTATGGTTATAAAACGTTTTAGTGATGCATTTTTAATGAGCGTGGGGTACACTTTTTACCTGCTCTGAGAGCCATTACACTCACATAATGCACCTAATTCCAGAACCGTGTCCATAAAACTAAATGATAAAATCAATGTTTTCAGCTAAGTGTTTATCTGGAGGGAAATATTTTTCCCCTTTTTAACTTGTCTGACGACAGCGTGGCACCGCACTAATATTCTGCATTAAAAATACATTCAAGTTTTATTTGTTTATTTTAGGTTGGTCAGATGGCGTTTGTCTTATTGAGAAAGTCTCAAATGTAATACAGTAGTCCCTCGTTTATTGCCGGGAATCCGTACCCTGAAGCCCT
>JBBPBX010003922.1:67149-79584 GCA_038048925.1 Garcialebias charrua | reverse complement strand
ACAAACAGTCCTGCATCGCTTTGCAATCCTTTGAATGAGAATGTGCGCGGCGCTGAGGCTGGGACAGGCGGGGGCGTGGGTTGGGGCGTGACAAACAACTCTGTTTTTATTGGCTGGTCATTGTCCGGGTCACTCTGTGTTTTTAGTGTTTTTATAAATGCTGATAGAGAAGCAAGGGGACTATAGTTTTTTTCAGAGATTACTTTGTCTAACATCAGTCTGTCAGTAGATAGTGACAGAGTGAATAAATATGTTAAAAATATATTGTTAACGAGGCTAGCCTGTATAAATAAAGGTTGAATGAATGAATGAATGAATGTTAGAAAAGTTACAGACTGCATTACAAAGTTACATAGTGCAGCTTTAAGGTTGACTTGGGTTTCCAGAGCTATCCCTTAGTAATGCTGCTACATGCTCAAATTGCTGGAGGAACAACTGACCACATCTGCTCACTTTGCTGCCGTCTTTATTCATTCTACTCTCAATGTTTGTATTTTTCATTTTTTCTATTACTTACCTATACATGGGCTTTTCTTTGTTTTCCTCCCATAGAAACTGCACCTTTATCAGCCATTCTGTGATTATCTGGGTGTCTTTCCCATTTTCTCTAACTCTAGTTGGTTGAGGCAGATGTCCTATCCTGAGCTTGGTTCTGGTAAGTTGTTTCCTGTTAAAAGGGAGTTGCCATTGCGCTGCTCAGGATGGAAGGCTGTACCAAAATGAAAATGTAACAATCTGCTGGCTTAGATAACTTTTTACTAATTGGCATTTTTATTTTAATTTAAGATATGCATTTTTTAACTGTGGCCTGAGAATACTTTTGTGTGATGTGGTTTTGTATAAATTAACTTAATTAAACTGAAATATGTACAGGCTTGTTTTCATATTGTAGTTCAAAGACTTCTGATTAAGACAAAATACATTACACTTTAGTGACAGCTAATGTCAAACGGTAACACCTTAGCTCAACCTTAGCTATCCAACACTTCAGATAAGAGAAAAAAAATACGGATAAAACACTTTTCTGCCTTACTCTGTAACTCTGACATATAGCAACAGTGAAGGTGAAAAGTGAAAGAACTGTGGAGGATGTGTGAAATGGGTCTCAAACTTGTCACCTCACCTGGGGAATCAGCAACGTAATGCCTCTGTCACCTCCGTCTTAACCTGTTATACACCTTTAAATCCAGTGTTAAATCTTCATGTCGCCATGCAAGTCAAGCAACATTATTATCGAGTAGGTAAAGGGCAACAAACTTTGCAAGACATACACCTTTGTCTTCAGTTCAAAGAAGAAATAAACAAATAAATTGTCATGTAATTTTACAGCTATTATGTGAAATGTGTGCAATTTGCTTTGCAAAGAAACAAAGCTACTTTTTGTGATATCACACACAAACATGTATTTTAAATAAATTTATTTGTATAATTTTAACCACATCTGGAATTACTGTATTTTTCGGACTATAAGGCACACTTAAAAATCCTTAAATTTTCTCAAAAATGGACATTGTTCCTTATATATTAATTCTGGTTGTGTTTACTGACCTCTAACCGATTTCATGTGGTTATTGTGAATGAGTTGAATAAAGTTTGACCTATCTGACTGTTTTGTTTGCATTAATGTTACTTATAGTCCAAAAAATACGGTATGTTTGAACAAAGTGTTTGATTTGAGACATTTTACTCTCTAATAGGAGCTCTAAAACAACAAATGATGAATATTAGTTTGTTCTTATAAGGTGCAAACTTAACAAGCCTTGAATTAGCTGATGTGCAAATCACCACTTCTTGTGAGAACATTTGGACACTAAAAATCTTCCTCCATAAATTAGCAATTTAGACTTTTAGCCTTGATTGGAGTTGAGAGACTTGTATCCTGGAAGTTCATTGTGTGGAGAGAACAGGGATTGATTGTGGATATCGATTAAACTTCAGGATTGCCAACTGATGCATTCAGATTAAAATAATTTTAGTTGAACTGAAATGAGTATTCTCAAATGCAATTTAGCTATGAACTTCAACTAATAGATCATTGTTAAAGTTATGAAAATTCTGGATTTTTGGAGTTGTGTTTTTTGTTTTTCCAGACTTGATCTTATTTGCATACGTTTTTGTTAAATACATTGAGATGATTTTCATTGCACTGTTCTGTTTTACACATCAAAAGTAACAAAACTCTGTTGTGCTTGTACAATTATGCACAGTTCCTCTAAATTTGAGTACCGTATTTTCCGCCGTACATGTCGCATCGCCCTTTAAGTCGCATCAGTCCTAATATGTCTAATAAAGTGGAAAAATCCATAAATACGTCGCTTTGCTGGCATCTATTATGTGTCACCACTGACGGGTCACATTTGTTACGTGTCACCGCTGACTACCCTAAAATGTGGGCCGGTGTTGTGCCAAAAATCGATTAGCTGCCAAATAGCAACCACGGGAGCATACATGAGAGGACTTTAACAAGATTAACATTTGAAAACAATTTTTTTTGCTCAAAATTATAGCAAAGATGTATCTCAGTTTAACTTTTCCTTAATAAATGCACTTTGACGGTCAAATCAGCTGCATTTCAAAAGCTGTTACGCAGAAACATGAACGCGCAGAGGGCGTCTCGCTGTCTATTTCTTCAAAATTTAACAAAATAACCACATAAAAATTATTATTTGTAAGCTCAACTTTATAGTAAAAGTTGAACTTTTACTTAATAAATGCACTTCATTGGTCCAATTAGCTGCAGTTTGCCGGGGCAGTGCAGCAAAATGAAGTTGATTTGACAGTTGCTCCAGGCAGACCATGGTGACAGACTATGGCAAGCCAATTGTATCATTAATAGCCACTTTTACCTATTACATGATACAACGGCATGCCTTACTGCTCAACTGCCGTCTAGCGGCTGAAAATGGAAGTGTTCAATATTTCCAGTCAGAATGAATGAAAACGGTCATATCTCAGCCAAAAATTGGTTTATAAATGTATGAATTTTTTTTTATAAATATGTCGCTTCAGCGTATAAGTCAGAGGAAATGCAATTTATGCAAAAAACTGTGACTTAAAGGGCTAAAAATACAGTACTTATTTAGAACACTTCTTCCTTACAGACATATACACATGTCCAGGAACTAAGTAAAAATGTCATCTGCTTAACTTCAGTTCCATGTAATAAGCCTTGAAAAAAAAAGAGGAGTGGGTCACAGTAATGACTCTTTTCATCTGATACATCCTGGACACGTATAAAAGCTACACGAACAGAAGAAAAAAAATCCTCACTGTTCTTTGCAGTTTCTCCTTTCGGTTTTCTTTTGAGTTTTGGTGAAAGGAGAATTCTCTCACTGTAAACATATTGCATGTCTTGATTGCATTTTTCTCTGTGATTCTTTGATATGTGATATAGTGCAATGCTTTGAAAAAAAGGGAAATCTAAGAAAAACCTTGAAAGCTTTACATCTTATGTTTTCTATATGCTGGCTAAGTGTGTTTTGGGTTTATTAGCATATGTATGCTAACTTGTGTGTTTATGCTTTGATTTTTTTTTTTTTTACATGTCTGTCTCAGTGTAATTTGTGAGGGTCTGCTGTTCCTTATCTTAAATGTACTGGTGTATGTGGTGTCTGTCAGGTGTGACAGGGTGACAGAGTGTGCTGATCCCTTTGTCGGTCCTGCATTGCTACATTTCTCCTGAAGGCTTCCTTCATCCCAACAACTCAGCATTTACCTTGTGCTTTACCCCAATGAGACACAAAAGGTTTCAGATGTCTTATCCCTCTGTCACTATGTTTAATGAAAGTTTTAATGCCATTAACTGTCCTCCAGTGTCTCTTTCTAATTCAGCTTTCAGTTTCTGTGATACCAGGAGTGCTTCACTTCTCTCAGCAGAGAACAGCAAAGTGAGCAGATAGTCTTCGACCACTGTGCTAGAAAAGTACATTTTAATGTTACCGATTTGAAAAGAGTGAGAGAGGCATCAAATTCCTGTTTCCTGGCACTTTGTTCTGTGATTTTAACATAAATGTGGAACAATGATTGTGTTATACAACATATACAGAGCTGTATCAATTAAAAAATCCCTGACTTTATATACAGGTACATGAACACACAGCATGACAATCACAAACACCTGGACAACAAAATGGAGGAGATAAGCAAGACAATTAACAGAGAGACCAGGGAGTGTAGGGATGGGGACCCACCACCTGAGAGCAACATGCTTACAACTGTTATCTTGAAGTTCTAGGGTGTAGAGAGCCACAGAAACGGTTATGGTAGGCCGGATTTGGCCCACGGGCCTTGAGTTTGACACATGCGATCTAGTGGTACTAAAAGTAACAAAAGAAGAAAAAAAAACAGCCAAATATGTCAGCAGTTTAGCTAACAGACTTTGGAATGGGTACATTTTGTCCTTGTGAAACCTGTTGAAGAGAACCAAACTAAATACTCTGAAACTCAAACAACTTACTGTATAACAGTTCATGCACCGCTAGTTGGCAGTGTAGTGCAAATATTGCATAACTTGCTGCTACCAATTGTTGAATTTAATTAGCGGATTAGAATTAGCTTCCCCTAATTTTCATAAGACATTAGTGCTTTTGAAATTGCGGACCTAAATAAATAAATTAGTTCTTTAGAAATAGCGGAACTAATTTTTGGATTAACGTTGCCCACCACTGACAGAACCCAATACCCAAACCCCAGACCCAATTTTTTTTTTTTTATGAACTCATTGGTAGGCGGAACTGAAGTCACTCACGGGTCAGAAATGGCCCGCGGGCCACCACTTGAATAGCTCTGTCATAATTTATTCTCTCCATGCAAGAAGCATGAAGACAAAAACAAAAATGTTCCGGATGGTTATCTAATAACGCTGAAGGCCAGTTCATGGGATGAGCATAGAGAATGCATAAAGTCTTCGAACGTTCCTCTTTGTTTTTAAACCTTCTTGTGAACAATAATTTTTAAACAAACAAAAACAAAAATAAAGCTCCTCTGTTTTGGAACTATTTTGTTGTGCATTATTTTCACAATGCAGCTTTATTCATTTAAAAAAAAAATTTTTTTTTAGCTTTCAATCTTATCGTGCATGCATGTGTGCAGGCTTTAGTATATTTCTGTTTGTCCAAATTATATAGTAGGTATATTGGTAAGTGAGTTTGTGCTCTAAAATATCTGTCATTAGGTAGAGTGGACACGTGTTCTGATGGAGCACACGCTGTTAGATTTATGGGAGCTGAACACACAATGAGGGTTTAGGCTGTTCAGGGTTTTAGACCTACATTGTCCAAAATAGGCACTCTTGTTTCTGTCTGAACACTGTTATCAGAGCAGACAAGGCCTGGCTGCCCACTGTGATTCACTGAGAAAAAGGCTTATTTTGTCAGACAACCAAAGACATGCAAAAAAACATAATGTTATTATCTTGTATAACATAATCAGACATAAGGTTGGTGGACCTGATAAAATGGGTTGACTCATGAGCAAGTACCTTGGTAACAATGCAGCAGCATGCTCCCTTTCATTTGTGCAATTATGGACTTCCTGCTCCCTGTTACTGACTTCCTATTTTCTTATTATGAGGTGCATTGTTTGTATTGGGGCAGGGGTTTTCAGTGTGGAAGAGTTAGTCCCCCACTCAGAGAGCAAATAAACAACCCCCCACCCCACCCCACATATACTACATTATTACTACTGTATAATGTTTGTTACATTTTTTGTTACTGCTGTACTTAATGTTTGTTCACACATGTAAAATGGTTCTATTTAATGTTTTACACATTTTAAATATCTGTGCTTTTATAACATACCGTACTTTCAACATGCTTTCTTTTTTGACACCTTATATCACCTCAACCCCCTTTCTTCTTTTAGACTGTGTTCACACTGCAAGCAAATGCGTCTCAAATTTGACATTTTTATGACAGCCTGAACGTGAAAAATGTGATTTATTATTATTATTACTTTTTTTTCTTTTTTTCTCCAGATTTGACCCAGTGGCACGGTGTCTTAGTTGGTAGAGTTATTGCCTCTCATTGAGAAGGTTGCCAGATTGAATCCTGGTCAGGGGCCTTTCTGGGTGGAGTTTGCATATACATAGTTCCCAGACACGCCCCAGTATTGCGCAATAGCTCCGTCCGCACCATATCTGTAGGCAGTAGAAAGGCAAAGATGGCGAACAAGCAGACACGAACAACCAGAGCAAATTATACGGACAAAAACACAGCCACCACAGCTTCACCAAGGAACAAGAGAAAATGGCAGTGGTCGGAGTTAAACACAGCTTTAAATCCAAAAAAGATGTGTAAACTGTCTCAATCATATCTAACCAGCTAAATAAAGGTTTAACTAAAATAACACACAGCCAGCACAAACACCAAGCTGAACGACCAGAACCAGCACTTTTGAGTGTTACCGTAGCATGTTGTTAGCACTGGAGCGGAGGGTCCCTCGCTCAGGTCAGACGGCGTGGAACCATCGCGGTTGCGGGGGCGCGTCCCATGGGACCGACGCGTCGCCCGAACGACTTGGCTCCAGTCCTCCTTTCCCCACTGGGGTGGTCTCCATGCCGGTCCGGAGGACCGGCTTGGACCGTGAGGAGGCCATTGTTGCGTTAGCGAGATGCTAAGCTAACCACAGCATGCAAGACGGTGTCGTTAAATAATGAAAAAAAAACAGCTCTAACACACAGACAGTTGTACTCTAACATTGTTTCACAAAATGATTTATGTAGAATATTTTGTTTACCGGCCAAAAGCAGATGTCTTCAGAGCAGATCCAAGCAGAGTTGGGGCTGCAAGCTGCAGCTGTGAGCTCCTCCGATGAGATAAATCCTTCATGTTTACTTTTTTTTTTGATTGAGTGAAACCTGCGCGTTGCCCAAACGTCTACCCGACTGGAACACCCACTGACACAACACGAAGTAACCATTGTAATTAATTAGAAATTAACAAAAAAAACAACGTGAAAAATGGACATCCATTTGAATGCGCTCAAACTGCAGCTAAACCTACAAGTGGGAGGGTCAAACAGGACAACCCACAGATGTGACGTCACATGGGAACTATGTATTCTTTCTGTGCATGTGGGGGTTTTCTCTGTGTACTCCGGTTTCTTCCCACAGAACAAAAACATGCATGTTAGACTGATTGGTAACTCTAAATAGCCTATATGCCACGGGTAGTGGTGACGTACTTCCGTTAAAATGTGACCCGTAGGCTTCACTTCCGGTTCTGGTCGACAGCAGTTGTTTTTAGCGGTAGCTTCTAGAACTAGACCATGTAAAAGACACAAAAGATAAATTATCTGCGAGCTACTGGTACAACAAGAGAGATTTGTTGTGTGCCGTTGTGTCCAGTGAATAGCAGGTACAATAGAGCGCTTAGTTTTTTATATTTTAATGCCAGAGTTCGTGGCTAACCGAGTTAGCCTTAAAGCTAACACTCGGTTGTAGCTGGCGTTTTAAACCTCAGAATATTCAAGAGCCAGCATCAAACAGTGGTTAAAAATGAGCTGTACCTGCATTGTTCGAGTGTCCCTTCCACTTCCATGACCGGGGCTTTGGCAGAGAAGCAGAGAAGACAGCGAGGAGGAGGAGAACACAGCAGCTGCAGCTCAGTAAGAAACATGAATATGACTCGACTCCACACCCTGCACTTGTAGATTTAATGTTGGAGTCATGATGAGTGATTTAATAAAAGTTTGTAACTACATACTTTTAAAATAATATTCCGATTTTAACATATGTTTTCTAATTTGTAAATATGTTTGTAAACTCTTAGTAACTTCAGGGCTGTTACACCTCTGAAATATTCTCTGCTGTTTCCTTTAATATGAAACCAGAACTGTTTCACTTCAATTAAACTTTTATTTCCTGAGATGTAATTATTTATTTTAAAGCATAACTCTCATAAAGAGTTCTCCGTTTGGTTTTTTACTTGTAGGTAAATATGAACACTTGGTGGTTTTTTTTCCAGCTTTGCATCATCTGACCTCCTGATGTGTTCCTGCTGGTCCATGACTGCTCTGCTCTGCCATTCATGGTCGGTGTTCACCAAGAACTGAGAGGAACTCCCCATCAAGTTCAACTTGTGTTTATTTGTCTTATACAGGTTAACACAGAGTTAACAGTACAATGAAGTGCTCAGGATGAGAAGAGCAGATTTGACTTGCTAAAAATCAAAGAACAAACTACTGTACGTATACTAAAAGCATGCACAGTGAAAAAGTAATTATAATATTCACAAAGTCCTGAAGAGAGACGGATATAACAATGCAGCAGGATGAATTTGAATTAACTACTGCAAGTATTTCAAGCTAGTAATATAAGCTAACATGCACATAAAGTTTTAAATATATATATATATATAAATATATACACATACAGTATATATAATAATATATAATTATATGTATATATATATATATATATATATATATATTTAAAACTTTATGTGCATATATATGTATGCACATAATCAACATTACACAGGTTGTGTGACAGGTTATTGCACAAGTACTGTAGTGACATTGAGATTTAATTATTAGTTATTACCAGTTGTTCAGTGTTATTTATTGATTATTTAACCACACCACCCCGTCAACTCATACCCTGCAGCCCGTTGAGTTCTTCCTGTTCTTAAATGACCTTGACCTTGGATCAAAGCAACGGGACCTTGCTGACCCGTACGGTGTCCATCAGTCCACGGTCAGACGGATTTTCACAGCAACTTTGTATTGACAGTACTCGGCTCTACCTGAAGAGCAGATATGCAGAAATCTACCTGCAGACTTCAAGGACTACCCTGACACTACAGTCACACTACTTACTACTTGTAAGAAAATAAAATGTTCAAAACATTCTGACTTTTGTCTTCATTGATGTGTTATCACCCAAAAAAAATGTGTACTGTATTTTGGTTTAAGACAGGCTTAGAGTCGTTTTAGCCATTTTATTAAAAAGAAATTTGATGATAATGTTACATTACTGTACAAAACGTATGAGTCAAGCTAAATGAGGCACAATATTTAAACACTGTTTAAATTATATTATTATTATTACATCTTCTGACTAACTCCCAGCTTCCTCGACTGCTTTTGGAGATTTAAAAACATGTAATCAGTCAGATTACAGTGCCTCAGTGGAACAACTTGTTTGTTGTTGTTTGGATCCAATCTCAGCTCCTCACTGCTTCCCTCATGTTTGAGCTGTAGTGGTGGTGTCTTCCCACGTCTCACAAACATCTAGGATGGACCAGGGGTTCCCTCATCATCACCAACACCTGCCGTGTCCTGTGCAGTGAAAGAAAACATCTCTTATTAAGACCTGCTACAAACAGTGATTTAACAGGTTTGACTTCAGCTCAACTTTTGTAAACAAACTTGAATTAAAATAACTTTTGTTTCTAAATCTGCTCTAAATCTCCTGCCTCCTTGTTTGAAACTGAACTGTCAGGTGGCTTTGACTCAACAGTGGGGCTTCTGGTTCTCTTCCTCATGGACTGTGAACACTCAGCCATAACTGTCACTTCTCCTGCCTCCTTGTTTGAAACTAACATTTGTGTTAATAAGAAAACATTGTACAGACAAAACACGTTTACTCAACAGATTAGCAAGGCTAACTATGTTAGCTGTGTTAGCCTACGAGGTAGTTTGGTGAACTGAAAACAAATACCGACTTACCTTCATATTTATTTATGTAGTTGGACACAAAGCTTAAATCCTTTATCCTTCTTAATGTGGGCGCTTTAGAGAAGGTCTGAATTATTCTGTAGACATTATTAACAGTGACTGTCGGCAAGTCCTGCAGAGATCTCGTGAAGAACGCCATCGCTAACACCGTGTTGACTGCAAACCGGAAGTGCGTCTTACGGGTGAAGAATGCGGAAGTGATGGAACGGAAGTCCGTGGCATATAGCCTATTGTCTCTAGGCGTGAGTGAGAGAGTGAATTGTTGTTTGTCTCGTTTGCCTCTGTTGCCCCATTTGCACTGCTCTTACTGAGCCCTCGACTACCCAGCCCTCCGCGGAAAAATCACCATTCCACCAGTACTTTTAGCTGATTCGAGGCTGATTCGGGACATTGTTTGGTCCCTGCTTCTCTGGTGGGACCGTGCAAGCTGAGTTGGGACCAAAATGTGAATGCATGACATGGATAGGTCAGGGGGAGGAGTCACTGGATCTCAGAAACTTTTCACCGATCTGCCATTTGCAATTTCTCGGAACGCGGAGCAGCGGCTGGATCTATTTTTAAGATTGTAAAAACAACAATGACAACACTGTGTTTAAGGTGTTTAATGCTGAAGTCCAAGTGCTTTTTTATGTTTGGTGACTGAGGACAAAATTCGAGCGAGCAGAGTCACCACAGAGACTCATGCGAGCTGCCGACCCGTTGAAGCACGCAGGGTCGGACCCCGAGCCCGGGCCTTGCGTGCTCACAAAGGCCGGATTCTGAGCCCTGGAAATGTGGGAGGACCGGGACGGAGGGTGGAAATTATTATTTTTTTTTTTTTACATTTTATGTATATATTCTTTTATCAGTTAAGAATAAAAATAAAAAAAACAGTGCCAGCTTTATCATGATTGCATTGGATTGCACTGGATTTCATGATTCATGAAATCCAGTTTTCACTTTGACTTTACATGTATTAAGTATTCTGTTAATTAAAGTTAACTCAGTTGAAAAATCATAAAAAGACAAAATGATTGGATCTCTCAGGAATATTTCCCTCAAACATGTTTAAAGAAGAGATACAGCTTGTGGTTCAACTTTATTCTAACACACAGATTTACAAATCACAAAACAAGAATTACACTTTAAATCAGTGTTTGATTCTTCCAATCTCTTCAAATAAGGATTGCCAACTTTTTCTTTCTTATTTTATAGACAAAGTCAGTAAGGTGAGAAATAACATTGATCACTGATCATCACGAAATCACTCAAATAAAATTTGTATACAAGAAACAAAACCACATATCAAAAATGAGTGCAAATACATCAACTGATGAATATATAATTTTAAATGTAAATGTTTTTTTTAGGATCTGGTTCATCAGATTTAATTCCGTTTATTTATATAGAGCCAAGTCACAACAGAAGTCGTCTCAGGGCACTGAATAGAGATATTCATATATAAAATAAGTGAACAGAAACATTCATATTTAAAAATAATAATTTAACATTATTTATCTGAGGAGCAGACTGCTTTGTGTTTAACTCATCGCCGAACTCTCACTCTTAATGTTGATCTAAGTTCATTAAAAGTTCAATAGCAGGATTTTGGATTCTGGACATGCCTCCAGAACCGGTCCTGGAGTGCGATGCAAATCAGGCTGATCTGAGCAGGGCTGAGCAGAGTTGGGACTGAATAGGAGCAGTGCAAAATTGGCATATGTGTCCCATGATAGACTTGCGACCTGTCCAGGATGTCCCCTACCTCTCACACAGTGATAGCTGGACATAGGCACTAGTGACCCTCGTGACCCAAAAAGGGAAGAAGCAGGTAAAAGGACAAGATGGATGGATGGATGGATGGATGGTCACTCATGACACTAGCTGCTTACAAAAATCTACAGTATACGTCAGATTTTGTTGCCAAGTGTGAATGCTGAATGGAAACAATGAGAAACTGTGATGAAAACACAACAATGTCGAAACTTAAGGTAGGTCAAGGGCAGGGGAAAGAGGGGAATGAAATAAATCTGGGAGAAAAGATGGTAAAAAATAAAGAAATCTCCTGTGGACATCAATGGAGGATGGTTAAAAAGGGAGAGCACATAACAGGGACTGAAGGTGCCACTACTTCTCAGCCCACTGTCTGATCTCAGGTGGCAGTGATGACTGATGGAGAACCACTCCAACTGAAGGTCATATCCCAAGCTCTGCCATTTCAGACTGCCACTGTCACAGGGGAAAGGATAAATTAAGCTCAGATTGCCATGTTTATTCACTCTGCTTTCTACGAAGCTTTGTGAGGAAGGAGGCAGGAAGAAAATAAATATGAGGCAAGTCAAAAAATGGAAGGTGCCAGTTGTCTCTGCAGGATTTATCTTATCTAGACATTTTTATTTTTATTTATTTTTTATTTGTAGTTCTCAAACACTGGAGGCCTCAGATTGATGTTATTTTTAATAGCAATGACTTGACCTCCTTGCTTTTATGTCTCGCATTGTTTCATACCTAACAGCTGATGTTTCTTTTTATAAGTCATTTCACCAGAGATCACATGTGGGAAAAGTCACCAAAAGAGTGATAGAATAGTTTCTCCTAATAAAAGAGAGATCACAGTCTGGGTCATGCTCACGCCCGGATTTATGCAGGGGCTTTGAGGGGCTTGAGCCCGGGGCCCCGGAATTTTAGGGGCCCCCAGAGGCCCCCTAAGTTTTTTTTTGTGAACGGATAGTCTCAAACATGTTGTCTCACAAAGGAGAAAACTGTTCTTGTTAGGTT
>JBBPBX010003922.1:44447-66680 GCA_038048925.1 Garcialebias charrua | reverse complement strand
CTCTGCTTTCTACGAAGCTTTGTGAGGAAGGAGGCAGGAAGAAAATAAATATGAGGCAAGTCAAAAAATGGAAGGTGCCAGTTGTCTCTGCAGGATTTATCTTATCTAGACATTTTTATTTTTACTTATTTTTTATTTGTAGTTCTCAAACACTGGAGGCCTCAGATTGATGTTATTTTTAATAGCAATGACTTGACCTCCTTGCTTTTATGTCTCGCATTGTTTCATACCTAACAGCTGATGTTTCTTTTTATAAGTCATTTCACCAGAGATCACATGTGGGAAAAGTCACCAAAAGAGTGATAGAATAGTTTCTCCTAATAAAAGAGAGATCACAGTCCGGGTCATGCTAATGGCAATCATTTTGAGGTCACAGATGAGCTAAAAAAAAAAAAACTTTTGTTACTTGTCAAGTTTTCTGACAGTCACAATAGATTCGTGTTTTTGGCCGCTGATTGATCCAAACTAAAAGTGACCCACCCAGAATGGCTAGTGTGTCGCTAGATTTGGGGCGTGTCCTTTAATGATTGACTGAAAACTGACAACATGCCAGAGAAATTCAAGAGCGGCGCTCAGAAACAAGACTGTATTTGTCAGAACCAGTTTGAACAAAGAATACCTGGAGAGTATAGAGCTGGCAGAATATTTAAACCTGTTTTCAGACGGGATGAACCTGCAGAAAGATGATCACTGACTTCTCCATCACCTGAAAAAGGATGAGGCAAGGCCCACACAGGTGGATGCTACATTAGCTGGAGAGGAGCAAAGAAGGAGCACAAGATGACCAGACTGAGGACCAGGCAAGGAGAGACAGCAAGTCAGGACACAGGATGAGTGTTGTTCAGTTTCAGCCACTGAAGTTCTTAGAATTAAACATTCACGCTATAAAAGAGGTACCGTACTTTCCACCATACACGTTGCACTGCCGTATAAGTCGCATCAGTCCAATTACAGTAGTCCCTGGCTACTTTGCAGTTCGTTTATCATGGATTTGCTCTATTGCGGTTTTTCAAAATAAGATTGGACATGACACAAATTTAGCTGATTGATGGATAATAAGCCACATGATCTGCATGAATTTTTATTTCAAATAAATTATTTAAAATTATTTTGTACTGCTGCACATTTGTGCAGCCCAAAGCAGCAGAAAAAGTTTCCTCCTGCAGCTTTGTGCAGCCCTTACTGCTGCAGGATAAACTTCCTGCTGCAGTTGAACAGCTGCTCAGCTGCTCAGCTGTTCAGCAGAAAAGTGGGCGTGGCCAAGAGTGCCTTCAGGTGGCAAAGGGTAGAGGAGGTAGGGAGCTGAAATCATGACATTCTGTGCTCTTTTTGAGCTTTTAGAGTGTAGGAAGGATTTAAAACGCCTTTATATATCTATATAAACATACTACTTACTACTTGTACTACTATTCATGCTTCGCAGTTTTTCGCTTATTGCAGGTCTTCAGGGTACAGGTCCCCTGCGATAAACAGGGACTATAAATATGTTGCTTCGCTGTATCAGTCGCATCTGTTATGTGTCACCGATGATGCATCGCATTTATTTTGCATCACCGCTGACCACCCGGAAACATGGGCTGGTGTTGTGCCAAAAATTGACTGGCCGCCAAATGATGGCCATGGGAGCATGCACGGGAGGACTTTAACAAGAATTTAACAAGATTAACAATTTAAAACAAATGGATATGAAAAAAAAATATTTCCAGAAATGTTTTTCTCCCCCAGAGTATTGTAAACCTTAAGGTGACACTTCAAATCTTTTGAAGTTTGTTTCTGTGATGAGTTTTAACAGTTTAAATAATTTAATTTGGACCAAAATGACAAGCTAATCAAGTACGAGTAGGGTCAGAATCAAAGTGGATTCCTTCCATGTTAAAACAACTACGATCACAGCATTTTCAAAACAGTTAATGCAAACACAGATTTTCAGACTCCTACATTGCAGTCAGTCTAGATGATTTTTGACAGAATGCTATGGGTATGAGCACATATTTCTACAGCTAGCCCCAGCACTTTCTGTCTAGCCTGAGGCACATCTTGCAAGAATACTATAGTTCTGTCAGAATAATTGTGTTGACAGTAACATAAATGTTTATAAATGAATACATTCATGAATCAATATAAAGGGTTAGAGATTGAAGTTGTTTTAAGATGGTAGCAGTCCAACTTGGTCTTGGTCCTGCTCATGCTAGTTGTTAGATTGTCTGCTCAGATTTAAACTATTTTAATTTGAGTTCTTCCAAACAGCTATCAACAATAAGTAAATTAGCAATTGCTCATAACTTTTCCATTGAACTCACTTTAAAAAAGAAAAGTGAAGCATCCCTTTAAAGACAGCAGATCGTTGCTCCACCAGTGTCCCCCATCATCTGAATGGGACAATGAGAGATTCTCTTGGAGCTGAAACCATGTCTGGAGCTGGAAGTTCAGACATCCTCCAGGCAAAGCAGAAGGCTTGTGTCCGGACGACCTCCCTGCTCAGCCTCTAATATCTGATCAAGAGCCATCTGGCGAGGCAGCCAGGGCCCACACACTCCCTCACAGCCCTGACTCCTCCAAGGAGAGCCCAGTGGGAAATCAAACTGTTAGTAGGCTGTTAGAATGACTCTAATCACCATTTGAAAAGAGATCCAGCACAACAAAAATGCATTAGGCTGCAACTTTTGTCTCTAAAATTATTTAGTTTCAGACTATTATTTTAAAGTTATTCCTTGCAGCTCTCTATCAGCCTCTCCAACTGTCTGGTGGGAACATAAACTGCCAATTTTATGGTTGTTTATTCGAAATTCATCCAAAATGCAGTCTGTGCTGGGAATATTAGATTTTTTTTTGTTGTTGTTTATCAAAGTACTGATTACTCCAGCTGACAGTTGTAAATTTTAATGTTTTAACTGTCATTAAAGATGAAAAAAATAAAAAACAATGATGTGGAGGAAGGCTTTGCGACGCCAAAGCTTGGTGCTGAGATGCTTTTACTGTGATCTGCGGACGTTACTTTAACATACTGCCGCATGAGTGTACATTTTATATTATATCAAGAGGGAAACCTTGTAAGTGTCAAAGAAATTGTATAGAAGGCGTCAAAAGTGGAGTTCTCCTGAAGTTTTAATGGCACGTGAACACTTTTTGTTCCCATCTTGTGTTGTGCGGCAACATTCACCAGCCCTTGATAACAGTTGGTTAATGGGTAATGTGCCACACAAGAGTGATGCTGCACTTTCTGTTTTCATTTTGTTGCTGTAGTGCAGTAATTAATCCAGCTGAACCCTTTGTGCTCACAAAATAAATGCTTTCCATTTTCATTAATAGACAACTCATTAGTGCATAATGAGCAGGAAGGCAGCCCCTGCTCTCCCCGTGCAGCATGCAGCAGACGAGCATGTGCTACGCTCAACTAATTAAAACCCAGGATTGTGTTTTGTGTCCTTGCATTCTTCTTTCGAAAACAACAATGACAAAATGAGTTAAAGTATGCAAGGTACAAGTCAAAAATTCCATCCATCCATTCATTATCTTTCACCCGCCTCTTCTGTTTTGGGTCATGGGGGTCGCCGGTGCCCACTTCCAGCTATCACAGTGCGTGGGGTGGGGGACACCCTGGATGTGTAGCAAGTCCATCACAGGGCCACATAGAGACAAACGAGACAAACAACAAAGACAAAACTCTCCAACTTGAAGTTAATTTATTCCTCTTATCAGTGGGTGAACGTAATGAAGAGATGCACGGATCTGAGTGGATGATGGTCTCATTTAGACTGATGTCACTGGCAGAATGACACCAGTGCCGATGTTCAATTTTCTCAGAAGATGGGAAAAAAAATTGTATAAACATTATGGGGGTAAGTAACTGAGGGGTTCAAATTTACATCATCCTATAATACAGGTGACCCCCGACCTACGACCCCATCGACCTGCGAACCACGGGACCTACGAACATATCATATTTAATAAAAATATGAAATTACTGTATTAAAAAAAAAAAAAAAAAATTTTTTTTTTTTTTTTTGTGTTTAAATGTTCTTAATTTCATGTGTACATCACTTTGTTGCAGCTATGGTTGTTTTAAAGGCTTTATAAATAATAATTATGATAAAAAAGATCATTTCTGATCATTTTTGAGCAATCTTGGGCAACAGGAAGTAGGTCTTCAGTTTACACGGTCACAAATTAATGTAGAACACCGGACGGCGTTTTAGGTTCAGTCACTGGGGTCTCCGGTCACAAATTCATGTAGAACACCGGACGCCATTTTAGGCTAGCTGCCGGGAGCCGGCCCGAAGACTGGTGACCAGGATGGCTTCATATGGATTAATTACGAGCTGGAAACGTCTCTGTGAACTTTGTGGATGTCTAATGGTACGTACTGACCAAACGCGTTTTCAACGGCAAAAAGGCTCGTCACGCACGCAAGTGGACGCACTGGACCCAGTTGTGTCCTGACCAGAACGAGAAGCTGCGGCGGCGGGGGGTGTGGGAGGAGCTTACCGGTACAACGAGTTCCTCACTGCACTCTGCCAGTCTCTGTAGAGAGCAGACTTGACTGGTCGTGAAGGAGTTGTCGCGAACACACAGATTTCTCTTCCATAGTCCATGACTCCGCGGGTTTTTTCTGTGTCCCAATACGTCACATAGTGCGCGCGCCCCCTCGTTTCCGCGTCCCCCTCTCTCCTCCCCCCCGACTCTCCCTGATCAACCAGAGTTGAACGGCGTTTGAACGTTTGAACGGCGAAAACGTTCAGCAATGTTCAACGCGTGCTTGGAGGCTGACGCGGGTTCACGTGCACGGAAAACGCTTTTCCAGCACGCTCAACACGCACGTCACGTGACGCGCGACGCCAAGACGTGGCTGGAGGTGCGTCCCCCATTGACTTTGCATGTAAACTGGACGTTCCTGCCGTTGAAAACGCGTTTGGTCAGTACGTACCATAAGGCAGCAGCGGATTTATCGCAGATCGTGCCAGGCCGCCGCGGGAACACCTCCGGCCAGGCTCTGGCCTGGCTAGCTCCAGAAGCTAACACCGGACGCCATCTTAGGTCATAGTTACGGCTGCAGGCAGCCAGGTTTGGAAGACTGGTGACCAGGATGGCTTCATATTGGATTAATTACGAGCTGGAAACGTCTCTGTGAACTTTGTGGATGTCCCAGGCAGCTGCAGATTTATCGCCGATGGTGCCAGGCCGCCGCGAGAACACCTCCGGCCTGGCTAGCTCCAGAAGCTAACAAGGGAGCTAACACGGGACGCAGCAGCGGCTTTGACCACCTCCAAGTAAGAAATTATATTTTTATTTAATTTATATTTTTATTACTGTACTGTATTAATTAATTACACTGTGTTAGGTGTGTTAGGATAGGCGAAGTACGTACTGTACAGTACTTGGTACCACAAAAAAAAAAAAAAAATACAGGACATCCCCGAGTGACGAGGGTACGGAAGGTCTGACCTGCGAACAGATCGACCTGCGAACCGTTCTTAGGTCCCAAACTCGTTCGTAAATCGAGGGTTACCTGTATATGAAAACACACATTGTATTACATTCATGATGACGTATGTTCCTTATCGAACATGAGCTGTTGAATTGTTCCTTTAAAATCCTCAGCATTCAGGTCAGCGGTCACATGTGAGTCATCTTTCCATCTCATCCATTAAGTTGTGACTCCTTTACTTGATACTGTAACTTTTGCTAATGGACCGTCTCTGTCAGCTGGTAAGGATTTAGAGATGAGTAGCTAAAGCACTGGAACTTATCCTAATGACGTTAAAGAGATGGTATGTCAATAGTAGTTAATTATCTGAGGAGTGACTCATTTGTGCCCACTATCTGTGCTCATTACTGTCTGAACATACAAAGTAAATGATTGCAGATGTATTTCTGTGGAAATGGACACGTTTTTCTACAGATAATAAACAGTATTAATGCATGCACAGCTGGAGTACCATTCAGTGATAACCTGGTTTTACTTCCCTCCAAAGTCTAATTTTCTTTACAAATTAAAACCATTCCCAGTGTGTTTCTGGATGTTTGTTTGGTGCCATGAGTAGATTTTTGTGCCCCAAAAACTTCAGATTTGGTGTGATTTTGGAGCCAATTAAAATTATTTTATTTGTTTGTATATTTTTTAAATAAACTAATGTTTGAATTCAGAACTTTTGCACTTTAGTTGATTCCTGAGTAGCTGTGAAAACATTAACTTGTTTTTCTTAATTCCCAGAGAATGTTACATGTCACCTCATAGGGACAGCTGCACCACAACATATGTACCGGCATGTAAATGTACATAAACATGTACATGTAAACATGTAAACAATCTAGATTGGCAAACAATGAAAATATGAAGGAAAGAAAATAGGTAGGCAAAATTGTATTCATCACTAGATATTTGGTCATATTTATCACAGTCTAACTTAGCAAGCAATGGGCTGTGATAAAAAAAATGCATAACAGGATCTAAAAGCTTAAATTAGAAAAACAGTAACTAAAAGCTAAATTTATAAAAATGTCTAAATTGTTAAGCCTTTCACTCTCCTTGGATGGCATTAATCTGGCTTCCAGTTCTAATGTTAAAAATCTTGGTGTTATTTTTGATCAGGATGTGTCTTTTATCCAACACATTAAAAACATCACTAGAACCACCTTCTTCCACCTGCGTAATATCACTAAAATTAGAAACATCTAAAAATGATGCAGAAAAACTGGTTCATGCATTTGTCATGTCTACACTGGACTATTTAAATGGTTTATTATCTGGGTGTCCAAATAGTTCTTTAAAAAGTCTTCAGTTGATCCAAAATGCTGCTGCCAGAGTCTTAACTGGAGATACTGGGAGAGATCATATCTCTCCAGTTTTAGCTTCTCTCCATTGGCTCCCTGTCAAGTCCAGAATTGAATTACTTCTAACCTACAAAGCTCTCAACAACCTAGCTCCATCTTATATTACAGATCTTATTGTTCCATATTTTCCTAACAGAGCACTTCGCTCTCAGACTGCAGGTTTACTCGTGGTTCCTAGAGTTTCCAAAAGCAGAATGGGAGGAAGATCTTTCAGTTCTCAGGCTCCTCTCTTGTGGAACCAACTTCCTGTTTCTGTCCATGAGGCTGACACATTGTCCAGTTTGAATACTGGGATTAAGACTTTCCTTTTTGATAAACCCTATAGTTAGGGTTGGCTTTTTATGCTGCCATAGGTTTAGACTACTGAAGGACAAATTGACATCATTTCCTTATATGAATTGTTAAAATAGAAAAGTTTTCATTTGATACTATTTCTATCTTAACATGTGATTCTTGACCTGCCATTGTGTATCCGTTCCTCTCAAACCCAGCCAGCTGAAGCAGATGACGCTTGTCCTGAGCCTGGTTCTGCTAAAGGTTTCTTCCTCATGAGGGAGTTTTTCCTTTCCACTGTCGCCTTCATGCTTGTTCAAGATGAGAGTTCTGTGATGGAGTTAAACTCAAAGCAGTCTGTTCCTCGGATAAATAATGTTAAATTATTATTTTACACTGTACAGTATTTGAATGTTTCTGTTCAGTGCCCTGAGATGACTTCTGTTGTGACTTGGCGCTATATAAATAAACTGAATCGAACTGAATTGAAACCTAAAAATGAAGAAAGTATGTTGGTTTAGATTTCAAAGAGCACTACATTTTTAGCTTCCCATGCATTTATATGATTAAAAATCTAATTAATAAAAAAATACATATATGTATTTCTTTGTATAACATGACTATTACAAATACCAAATTCATAGCTGCTTTTTCCTGGTCGAGCTGAATGTTTTGGAACCTGAATAGCTGAACTAGCTGAAAGACTGCCGAAGTTGTTGGACCCAAAAAAATAGAAGACAACACAACAAGCAGGAAAAATGAGCAAATAAATGAATGCTGACTAATCATTCACAGTTAATTTAATTTAATTGGTCACTTGATGGTACTGCTTCGGATTATTACGTGTGCAGGTTCAGGACAAACACTAAGGGCCGTATGTATTCCAGTCAAATTGCACCTTGCATGCTTTTGTACTTTGATGTTGATGTGAGACAGGTGGTAGAAAATGGGCCAGTCCATGCAGACAGAAAACAGATGCTGGCTATCATCTATAATCCAAAGTGTTTGTCAAATTTGTGCAACACAGCACTCCTTTTTGCAACATTTCTGTTCCTCATCCTGTGAGAGATTGAGAGCACAAAAACTCAAAAGCAACTTAACAGATTTCATCTCTTTTTAAAGTAAGTTAAACTTTTTTTTTAAATTCTGTGCAGCAACATTAGATGGTGATGTGGAATCTGCAAGACTTTCTCTGTCCGCTGTTTTTCTTGTGTAGAAAGGATATAAAAAATGTATTTATAAGACAAAGGTGATGCTGTGATGTTTATTAGATTTCTTAGATCATAATTAAATCTTCCGCATTAAATTACAGTCAGGCAACATTTCCAGAGAAGTTAGCTCATAGTCAGAGTCAGAGATAAGCAACACTGTGCTCTTTTTATGATCCAGGTAGCGGTGTTTATTTTATTAGTTACCTCGTGAAGTATTTATTCGTCAGGCAGCTCTGTAAATGTGTCAACATAAATAGCATTCACTAGCTGATGGCTTCAGTATCTCTGTTATCCCTCAGTCTGAATGTGGAAACATCCAGCACTGCTCCTGGGTTTGTGCTGCTGTATGAAAGCAACATTTTATTTTATATGCACTTATACTGTTCGTGAGCACTACGGCAAAACATTTTTGGAAAATATTCTAATTGCGTTTTTTTTTTTTACGTCAATATTGTGATTGTGATTTAATATGTGATTATTTTTTTTATATCTTCTTCTCGGGTATTTTTCAACAAACACAAGCAATGAATCTGTTTCAGTTGCAAAAAAACACAGTTTTCAGCTCCACTACAACTTTGTTTCTGTATTTTTTTGTATAGCTCCAGAATAGCAACTTGACTAAAATGTGTGCGTGAGGGTGTTCTGTACCGTTTATCCATTGTGTTTACCAAATCGCAAACCAAGGCTTGGTCACCATATTAATGGGCATCATGTCTTTCACTATAAACACCATTATTGCACAAGTTATTTCCCCGTGCCATTTTGAATTATGTTCACATGGAGTAATAACTTCGAACAGTTTGGTCAGGGATCCCTGTCAGCTGGTAGTTTGTTTACTTGAAGTTGAAGCACTGCTCGTTGGTATTGGCAACTATCCTAAATGGCTTTGTGGTGTTTCTTTAAGTGTAGATAAAGATTCATGGTGTTACCTCGAGAGGTAGCAACAGCAGCAAGGCAGGTTCTTTACAATACATGTTGCGTAGCATCTTCTTTTTTATAGACAAAAAAATTCCAAACAACGGACGTGCTGCCGCTCTTTGGTACCAAACTTCCAGATGTATCAGTTTCTGTCGAGCCTGTCGCCATCGTACAACTGGTTAAAGTGCAGTGTTGACTTCTCTCACTCCCTGCTCTGCTTTGCTCCGCTCACTCGCAAGTCATGTAACCAGATGCAGCCTTTGCGATTAGAAAATCTTGTTTTATCATATCACGACATTATTGCAAATGCAATAATTGCTCAGCCCTAGTGTGCACTCATCAGTACCAGTGTAGCCTGACTTAACTTGGATCATTCTTTAATTCAAGCAGACAGTTGAACTGTTTTTGATCATTTGAAAGTTGCAGAAACATGGGTTTTCTTTTAGTGGAATATTAAGTTTAAAAAAATCTCAGAAAATTGTCTTTCCATGCATTGAATTAAATAAAATCTCTTGACTATTAAATGCAATTTGAATGAATAGTGAGTGTTACGAGTGTGATGCTCTGGGTAGATGCAGTATTTGGATATCTTAAACGTGTTTCAGTCTTCTTGACTGGCTCTTATAGACATCATATTATGATCTGATTATAAGCGTGTGCATATTTACCTTAATGAGTAATAAATTGTGTTAGTGTCTGCCTCTCCATCTTGTTGCTTTCTGTTTCAGCCTCTTGACAATGAGAGATAAATGTTTGAGAACAAAGCAGCCTGATCATATTTATTTCCTGATTTTATACAAAGTAATTTGATCTTCAAATGGTTGATTTTAGTGTATTCAGGCATGCTTTGGGCAGTCTTAACTCCACTGTGCTTAAATTCAAACTGGTGGAAAACCTGTACTGAAAAGTGCCTTATTTTGCATAATTCTCCAACTTGTAGGATTACAGCTGTGACTGCATGAGCCCACAAAATACTACTCACATATTCAGAACAAATTAGTTTCTAAATCCATGTAAGCGATAGAACGCTATAGAGAAATACAACAATTGTTGACAGTTCTTTTTTTCTTTTAACATCAGAGTCATTAATTTGCACAGACACCACTCAGAGTGGCATTCCTGCTCTGAATCTATATTGGAAAAAAAAGAAGTGCAGATTCAATATTTATGATTGCCTAACAGTGTTCAGAAAGCATATCACTATCTTTTTCAAATTTCTCTTCTAGCTACTTTGTAATAATACTCGGAGAAAACTGACACACAGTGTGGCAACCTGCTGTTTACTGAAAGTAACTGCGTGTAGGCAATTATTTACCTTAAATATAGAGTTGTTATAGTCAATTTAAATCATCGTTAAGCTGTTTTGTTTGTAGTTTTGATGTTTATAGCCAGCTGGGGCTACAAGCATTTTAACTTTTCAATTAATATAATCTTATAAACATCTCCCGACATATAGGGGATTTATTTAAATTTGGTGCGTACCTTTAAATTGATTCAAAGATGAATTAAAACTTCAAAAATACCTGCTGAACATGTGTCTCAGAGAGCTGTAAATTCACTGGTTTAATGTGAGTTAATACAAAAAGAGATTGAGTCAATTAGTAACATTCAACAGTGAAGTTTGTGCATGTTTGCTGCAATGGTGAATGTTTGCTGCCAAATATTCAGCTCATTCGGGCTATGACTTTTCGTTTTTGTAACTTTCGAACATTTCAGATTACATGTATTTATTTAACTTTATTTACAAAAAATACCCCCATAGACAAACATTGAGGTGACTTCAGTTCCTTCAGAAATGTATTTATTTATTTATTTTTGCTCTGTTTCTACACACTGGCTACTTTTATCTTCTTACGCAGCTTTTATCTAATGTCTGCTTTACACTAGCCTGTTGCTACTTTTAGCTTCTAACAGGATCATTTTAACAAGCCTTCTGATACTTTAAAGTTTTAGCTAGCAGTTTGCTACTTCAGTCTTCCTTTCTGGTGTTTTTAAATGTTAGTTAGCCTTTAGTTACTTTTTGCTTTAGGCTAAACCTTTGCTTTTTTTTTAGCTAGCATTCAGCTACTTTTAGCCTTTAACTAACCTTTTCTTCTTTTAGCTTGCAGCTAGTCTTTTGTTATCTCTAGCTTTTTACCATTTTTAACTTTTAGCTAGCATTTTCCTGCTTTTATTTCCACTCTGATACTTATCGGTTTTAGTTAGTTGCTGTTACAGTATTTTCCGACGTACTTGTCTCACCGCCCTACAACTCGCATCAATCCATATTTGTCTAATAAAGTGGAAAAAATCCATAAATATGTCGCTTTGCCGTATACGTCACATCTATTATGCGTCACCACTGACGCGTCACATTTGTTATGCTTCACTGCTGACAACCCGGGCATGTGGGCCGAACCCGGAAATTTGGGACAGAGTTGTGCCAAAAATCGATGGGCTGCCAAATGGTGGCCGCGGGAGCATGCACAGAAGGACTTTAACAAGAATTTAACAAGATTAACACTTAATAACAATTGTTTTTTTCTCAAAATTATAGCAAAGATGGGTCTCAATCTAACATTTGCTTAATAAATGCTCTTTAAGGGTCAAATCAACTGTATTTCAAAACCGATACGCGGAAGTAAATGCGTGCATGTCACAATTCGCTGTGCAAATTTAACAAGATAAACACCTAAACAATTATTTGTTTGATTGAAATTATATTAAATGTGTGTATCAATCTAACGTTTGCTTAAGAGAGTCAGAGTCAGAGTCAGAGAGAATTTATTGTCATTTGCACCGCATGTAGTACATGTGTTGAAAACGAGATTATGTACACAGGGTCCCAGTTACATCCAACAACAAATGCAAGAGAAATACAATAATAACATCTAGGATTAACTAAGAGAGACATCACATCAGCTAGTAATACACTAAGCCCTAATGTAGTAGAAAAACATCATTATAAACAGCAGCACGAACATGAGCAGATGGTCACAGATGAACGCAGCAACAAGAAACAGATCAGTACAGTATCAGTATGATGTGACATTTTGCAGTGTTTATTCTTATTATTTATTTATTCATGAGTCTGACAGCCTCAGGGTAGAAGCTGTTTCTCAGTCTAGTGGTTCTACATTTGATGCTCCTCAACCTCCGTCCCGAGGGGAGTGGTGCAAAGAGTGAGTGTGCTGGGTGAGTGAGGTCTTTCATGATGCAGGTGGCTCTTTTTCTGCATCTGGAGGTGTAAATGTCTGTGATGGTGGGGAGACTGACTCCCACAGACTTCTGTGCAGCCTTCACCACTCTCTGCAGAGCTTTTCTCTCTGCAACTGTGCAGCCTCCATGCCACACGTTGATGCTGGAGCACAGGACGCTCTCCACTGCACACCTGTAGAACGAGGTGAGGACTGGGCTTCTCAGACCGGCTCGTCTCAGCCGTCTGAGGAAGTAGAGTCTCTGATGACCTTTCTTGATCAGGCTGGTGGTGTTGTTGCTCCAGCTGAGGTTATCATTCAAGTGTACACCCAGGTATTTGTAGCTGGAGACCACCTCCACCGCAGATCCACCTATATACAGTGGGGTGTGGGTGTGTTTGTTCCTTCTGAAGTCCACAATCATCTCCTTCGTCTTCTTCACATTCATGTGAAGGTTGTTCTCTTTGCACCAGCTCTCCAGATGTTCCACCTCCTGTCTGTAGCTGGATTCATCATTATCTGTGATGCATCCCACCACAGCTGTATCATCTGCAAACTTAACAATATGACAGCCTGGATGTGTGGCTATACAATCATATGTGAGCAGAGTGAACAGAAGAGGGCTCAGCACACATCCCTGAGGAGAGCCAGTGCTGAGGGTGATGGTGGAGGAGGAGAAGTTGTGGATCTTCACGGACTGTGGTCTGTCTGTTAAGAAGTCTAAGACCCAGTTACAAATAGAGGGGCTTAGTCCAAGTGTGGATAGTTTGTCTATCAGAGTTTGGGGGATCATGGTGTTGAAGGCAGATGTGAAGTCCACAAAGAGCAGACGCACGTATGAGTCCTTCTGATCCAGGTGGGTGAGAGCAGTGTGGACCACGGAGGAGATGGCGTCCTCTGTTGATCGGTTCTCACGATATGCATATTGATGAGGGTCCTCGTTGATGTTGACGGCTGTCTTGATGTGGGACATGACCAGTTTCTCAAAACATTTAGCGACTATCGGGGTGAGGGCCACCGGTCTATAGTCATTCAGACCAGTCACTGTGGAGCTTTTTGGGACTGGGATGATGGTGGCGGTCTTCAGGCAGGTGGGAACTGACTCCAGTGCAAGTGAGGTGGTGAAGATGTCAGCCAGCACCTCACAGAGCTGGTCCGCACATTCCTTCAGAACTTTCCCTGGGATGTTGTCTGGACCCGTAGCTTTATGAGGGTTGATCCTTCTGAGACTGCCTCTCACTTCTGCTGCGGTCACTTTGAGGTGCTCCTCGTCTGGTGATGAGGTGAGTCTGGTGCTAGTTGGTCTGTTTGGATCATCAAAACGTGCATAAAACTTATTGAGGGCATCAGGCAGGGATGGGTCCCTGGGGCATTGTTTGCTTTTGCCCTTGTAGTCTGTTAAGCATTTGATGCCCTGCCACATGCTCCTTGGATCATGTGAGGTGAACTGTCCCTCGATCCTCTGTGCATACGCGGCTTTGGCCTTCTTTATGCCATCATCCAGTTCTCTCCTGCACTTTCTCAACTCCTCAGTGTCTTTAGACTTGAATGCAGTGTCCCTGGCTGCCAGCAGGGTGCGGACATCTTTATTTAGCCAGGGTTTTTGATTGGGGTAAAATTTAACACACTTTCTTATGGATACATTTTCAGCACATGTACTGATGTAACCCAGGACAGAGGAAGCATAAAGCTCCAGGTCAATTGAATTTCCATTCGTAGCTGCCTCTTTGAAGACAGACCAGTTTGTGTTTTCAAAGCAGTCCCTCAGCATGGGGGAACTATCTTGGCGCCACGATGTTATCACTCTTTGTTCTGGCATCGAACGTCTGAGTGGGGGGAGCTGTCTAGGGACCAATAGCAGGGAGCGATGGTCGGAAGCCCCGATCGGTGGGCGTGGCTTCGCCGTGTACGCCCCCTTCACATTCGTGTAGACCTGGTCTAATGTCTTATTTCCTCGTGTTTCTGTGAAAACGTGCTGATTGAAGGTTGGGAGGATGGCACGTAAATCCACGTGATTGAAGTCCCCGGAAACAATGAAAAACCCCTCAGGATATTTACACTGCAGCGAAGTGAGTAACTCATGAATTTCTTCCTGAGCGACTTTAGCATTAGCATCGGGTGCTATGTAAACATTGCTTATTATTATCGCTGAATAGTCGCGGGGGAGGTAATGTGGCCTACATCTTATTGTTAAAAGCTCCACAGCAGCTGAGCAGATCCTGCTGATAACGGCACAGTTCGTGCACCAGTCTTTGTTAACGTAAATACAGACACCCCCACCTCGCGTTTTCCCCGTAGTCTCGATGCTCCGGTCCGTTCTGAAAAATAGTTTATTATCCAACTCGTAAACAGAGTCAGGAGTGTCTTCATTGATCCATGTTTCCGTGAGACAAAGCACCGAACATCTCCTCATCTCCCCAGACGTTGTTACTCTCAGACGAAGCAGATCCATCTTGTTGTCGAGCGAACGCACGTTAGACAGAAATAAAGCCGGCATCGGGGGTTTACCGGTTTTAGCGTCTGCTCGTAGTCTCGTCATGATTCCTGCTCGACAGCCACGTTTTTTCCCTCGAGAGCACCTCTTTCTCTTCTTTCCTCCGCGCATCTGCTTCCAGAAAGATGATCTAAGCAGATCCAATCTTCCGAGTTCTGATTTGAGTTCGTTGCTGATTTCAGCTGTGCCTTGTGGTAAATCCGCTCCAATTCTCAACAGCTCAGTTCGGCTATAATTCACCCGCAAAAAACGCGCAGAGTCAGGTACAAAAACACTATTAAAACTACTAAAAACTGGGGATGTTCTGGAAGCCCATGAAGCTGCTACTGGTCTGAGCGCGGCCATCTTGGTAAAAAGATGGTGTAGTGGTTAGGGCGTTTGACTTGGGACCCGAAGGACGCGGGTTCGCGTCCCGGCCACTACACATCTTGGGGTGTCTATGAGTGCACACCTATTTCTCCAGCTCCCCGAGCGCCTTCTATGGCTGCTCACTGCACCGCCTGGTAGGTGGTTGGGTTAAATGCAGAGACGAATTTCGTCTGTGTATGGGAAACATACGCAGATGACAAGCTTAGACAATTATTATTATTATTATTATTATTATTAAATGCACTTTGACAATCAAATCAGCTGCATTTCAAAACCCGATTCGTGGAAGTAAACACGTGCACGCGACGAGTCGCTGTACAATATTTAACAAGATAAACACCTAAACAATTATTTGTTTGCTCGAAATTATAGCAAAGGTGTGTCTCAGTGTAACGTTTGTGTAATAAATGCACTTTGACGGTCAAATCAGCTGTACTTCAAAAATCCAATAATTCTCAGACAGGTCATCTGGACAGTTTATATTTATAGAGACGTTTTGCCCTCTATCCGGAGGGCTCCATCAGTCTGAGTAAACTGTTTCCCCACCAAGCAGTAAACTTCTTAAGTGGACCAACCAGTTTGGTTTCTGGGGGCCGTCCTGTCCCCCGTCGACTCCTCCCCGGCAGGCAGCCACAGCAAAAGTAGTTCAAGGTTCACCGGGGCGGTGCAGCTGTTTTGACGGTTCTGACTGCAACGAGCAGAATGAAGGTGGGGAGACTATGCCCGGGCCGATTGAGTCATTAATAGCTGGTGAAGATTCTCAGTCATCAGGACATGGTAAATTCAAAAAGTTCAAGAAAAAGACAATAAATTATAAAGTACAATAAATAAAGTCTAGTGTTTTTGTCTTGAACTTTTTGAATTTGTCATTATAGCTACGTTTACCTATTACATGATACGACGGCATGCCATATTGCTATTACTACTCTGCTGACATCAAGTGGCTCAAAGTGTTACTGCTCAACTTATTATTATTATTATTATTTGTCAGAATGAATGAAAACGGTCATATCTCATCCAAAAATTGGTTTATGGTAAATGGTAATGGAGCTTATTTATATAGCGCTTTCCAGCCCCCTGTGAGGAGCCCCAAAGCGCTTTACAATACCAGCCATCCACCCATTCATTCACACATTCATACACCGGTAGTGGTAGCCTGCCTTGCAAGGCGCCATCCAGACCTACTGGGAGCAACTTGGGGTTAAGTGTCTTGCCCAGGGACACAACGACATATGGTTGGCGGACGCGGGATTCGAACCTCCAACCTTCCGATCGGGGGACGACTGCCATTACCACTACGCCACGGCCGCCCACTTTTCCACCGTTTAGAAATTATAGGCCAAAAAAATATGGTACCTTTTGTCTATCATATTTAAGTTAGTATATTGGTGCTTTAATGTTTCCCTGGATCAGGGGTGCCCACACTTTTTCAGCATGCGCACTACTTTTAAAATGACCAAGTTCAAGAGGTCTACCTACTATCAAAATACAAAACATACACGTATTTATAAATACATTAAGTTTGCTTTATTTCTTTTACGTTCTTGTTTTTATTATTTTATAATGCTACTTTTATTTTAATTGTATTTTACCGTAGTTTATTGTTGTCTGTACTTCATATGTTGTCTGTCTAAAACAGGTCATAAATAGTTAATCAGCCAATCACATTTCAGCATATTAATTTATTTCATGCATCTAGACGTGGCAAGGTTCGATATGCTGACTGCTGATCTGTTTGATTATTTTTTTTAAACACAACTGTTTATAGGGTTTACAGAAAATGGTCCAAAATATATCCTGTTAGCAGCAGATGTGTAGACAGAAAATGCCTTGTTGATGTCATCGGTCAGAGGAGAATGGGCAGACTGGTTCGAGATGATAGAAAGGCAAAAGTAGCTAAAATATCCACTTGTTTTAACAAAGGTCTGCAGAATACCATCTCTGAATGTCCAACCTTGAAGCAGATGGGCTACAGCAGCAGGACACCTCACTGGGAGGTGCTCCTGTCAGCAAAGACAAGAAACTGAGCCTACAGTTTGTGCAAGCTCATCAAAAATGGACAATAAAAGTTTTGAAAAACATTGCCTGCTCTCATGAATCTTGATTCCCTGGAGTCCAGAACTCAATCAAGCAAGCATCTTTGCAATGTGATGGAACATGATTTGCATCGTGAATGAGCAGCGGACAAATCTGCAGCAACTGTATGGTGCTACTTTGCCAATATGGATTAAAGTTTCTGAAGGGTGTATCCAACATCTTGTTAAATTTATGCCATGAAGAATTGAGGCAATTTTGAAGGTAAAAGGGGGGTCAAACCCAGCACTGGGACGGTGTATCTCATAACGTAGCAGTGCATGTTCATTATACATGTTATATGAGTTGAATCAGATGTTGATGTAAACACTTCAGGTTTACTGATGTGCTAAAGCAGCTGTGAGACAATCATTCATGGTGTGTCTGCTTCTAGCCTTTTTCTGTGAAGCTTCATCAAGGCTTCTCATAGTTATGAGCAGTGGTCCTTAACCTTTTTTGCACCACGGACCAGTTTAATGTCAGACTATATTTTCACGGACCGGGGTGGGGGTGGGTCAACTGAAGACTTTTTAAAGAAGTATTTGGTCACACAGATAATAAACCATTGCAATAGTCCTGTCTAGCTAGACATGACAAATGCATGAACCAGTTTTTCTGCCTCATTTTTAGATGTTTCTAATTTTAGTGATATTACGCAGGTGGAAGACGGCAGTTCTAGTAATGTTTTAATGTGGGGGATAAAAGACATATCCTGATCACAAATAACACCAAGATTTTTAACACTAATACTGGAGGCCAGATTAATGACATCTAAGGTGGGCGAAAGATTGACAAAATAATTCCTAAGGTGCTCAGGTCCCAAAAACAAAACCTCAGTCTTGTCTGTATTCAAAAGGAGAAAACTAAGGTTCATCCAGATTTTTATATCTTTAAAACATGCTTGGAGTCTAAGTAACTGATTTAATTCATTGGGTTTAATGGCAAAATATAATTATGTGTCATCAGCATAACAATGGAAATGCATCCCATGCTGTTTAATAACTTTACCTAATGGAAGCATATATAAAGTAAAGAGTATTAGCCCAAGCACTGAGCCCTGAGAGACTCCATGACTAACTTTGGTGTATGAAGACGCTTTATTATTTACATTTACAAACTGGAATCTATCAGATAGTTATGATTTAAACCATTTTAGACCTGTTTCTGTACAATATCATATTCAAGCCACTGTAGTAAAATATTGTGATCAACTGTATCGAATGCAGCACTGAGGTCTAACAGGACCAGTTTAGACACAAGTCCATTGTCTGAAGCCATGAGAATATCATTAGTGACTTTACTAGTGAAGTTTCTGTGCTATGATGAGCTCTAAACTAGTGCTTTAACAGATTAACCGAGTTGTCGACAGATCGAGTGCTTTGACTTCTATCAAGGCTTTTTTGTCCACGTCGAGTACCCGTAGTGACGTCATCACGTCGCGGTAACGTCAGTACGTCAAATCACGTGATAAAAACCGAGCGCTGGGTAGCTTTTAGTAGACGCTTCAAAATGGATTCCTTTGTGCGCACGGATGTATGGAGCTGGTCCAGTCTTGTCAAAAAGGTAAAAATGTGTCGTGTTTTATTATTATGAAACAGTTTATAATTTTATAGTATGCTTTGCTGCTCATTGAATTAACTTCTGTCACCACCGTAGATTGTGACAGGAGGGGGCGGTGTTGGATTGCAGGTCACATACAACACGGCCGAAACGGCTTCCTCTCTCGTTTCACAAACAAAACGCAACAAATATTCATCTCTCTATTAAAAACCTATAAACACATTAATCTCTAAAAGTAAACCTAAATTGCACAGCACTGCAGGCGGTGGTGCGGTGTGGCTGTGGCGTGGCCCCATTTGTTTTTTAAGTTTCGGTTTCAGCGCCGCACGGTACTTTCACTTTTAATATTAATAGTTAATAATTATAATTAAACTAATAGTTTTGTTTTTCCTGTGACTTATCTGCAGTATGATAAATGATAGGAGCATAATAAATGCTCCCAATGTTTTGTTGGTCTTTTTTTTTTTTGGTAAATAATGAAGTTTTTATGCATTTTTATATATTTATTTATTTTGCCTCTATGACATCATTGACTACTCGAGCACTAATCGAGCTTTTTTATGTTAATGTAGAGTTTAAAAATTATGTACTCGTTCAACCCCTACTCTAAACCCTGACTGAACTTCTTCAAACAGATTATTTCTTTGTAGATGTTCGTACGAAAGAGTAGAGCTGCCACAGGAAGTAAAATTTTTCTTGAGCTATATCTCATTATAAAGAGATAATTATCTCATTATAACGAGATAATTATCTCATTATAATGAGAAAATTATCTCATTATAACGAGAAACTATCTCATTATAACGAGATAATTATCTCGTTATAACGAGATAATTATCTCATTATAATGAGATAATTATCAACGAGATAATTATCTCGTCATAATGAGATCATTATCTCGTTATAATGAGAGAGTTTCTCGTTATAATGAGATAATTTTCTCATTATAATGAGATAATTATCTCGTTATAACGAGATAATTATCTCGTTATAATGAGATAGTTTCTCATTATAATGAGATAATTATCTAGTTATAATGAGATAATTATCTCGTTATAACGAGATACAGCTTAAGAAACATTTTACTTCCTGTGGCAGCTCTACTCTTTCGTACTAAAATCATGACATATTGCCAACATTTATTAAAAATGATCTCTGAAAAGTGCAAACAACTGCTTTTAACAACAAACAATTCAGCTTCAAGTAACAATGACTTAAATGAGGTTTCAATGTATTTGAACTTAAACAACGTACAAAGTAAAATATGTACCCAGAGTACTGCCCTGCAGCAACAAATCTCAAAAAGACTCAACGCCACATTGAACAGACACATTTCAGTCAATTAATTTGCAGTAAATTTAGAGTACTCACTATCACAATCTAAAAGGAAGTTCCACAGAGCTGGTTTTAGGACTCCCAGCCTACTAAATAACTTTTAGAATAGGACCTGGAGTCATCTCCCAGCACCAGCACAAAGATGTTCTGTGCAGTGAAAATGTTTTGTGTGAACACAGACTGTTTTTAAACGTTGATGAAAATGTCTTACCAGCATTGGCGTCAGAAGCATTTGTAACCCCCAATTTACACTACATGCGTTCCGGCTCCGCTCCGCAGGTCGCAGCTGAGCGTTTCAAGTCCAGTTTACACTACCTCCGCTCCGGTCCGCCTGGATGCGCCGCTCCGAGACGCATGCGCGGGAATTGCGAGATTGCGCGATAAATCAAGTGATAAATAAGGAAGTCAGAACAAAACAATTCATTCGGTGGAACAAAACAATTCATTCGTTTGTAGGCGTAGTCATAAATGATAGTTTGACAGCATTTTTGTACAAATAAATCCGTATAGAGCTAGGATTAGTCCGCCCGTGGTGATTTTATTTTGTAAATACGGATGTTGTGCTCGTTCCTTTTCCTGTTGGTGCGACGTAATCTTTAAAAGTTGACTCCGGCACAGCTCCGGCGTCCGGCAGAAATAGGATCGGATCTAATTTTGACGGACTGCCGTCCGCTCGCCGCCGCCGTGCGGAGCCAGTGTAAACGCTCTCATTGATTATAATGGGTGCGTATTTGCTGCGGAGGTCGGACCGGAGTGGAGCGGCGCCGGAACGCATGTAGTGTAAATTGGGGGTTAGGGGCTTCCGCCTCCCACTCTCGCTCTGTTCAACTCACGCAGCACGTTGCAGAGTTTTTTTTATCTTTTACTTTATTCAGTCAGCCAGCATTGACAACGCTCTACCGGTGAACTAAACGGCACTGCAGCGCCGTGAAAGAAGCATAATCGCGCGACACAACGAATCAATAATGAAATTCGTTGCCAACGCTTTTAAAATTTGATTTTTAACAATTTTATCAATTTGTTGTTAAATAAACTATTTTATTCAAAGTTTCTATGGGAGAAGCCCCAGATCCCCACACCAGTGTCAATGGCCATCATGTTGTTCAAGTCAAGAGCAATGCCAGCACTGGGGGCTAACGCCAAAATTACACTACACGCGGTCCGCTCCGCAGGTCGCAGCTGAGCGTCTCAAACTCCAGTTTCCACTTCCTCCGCTCAGCTCAGGTCCGCCTGGATGCGCTGCTCCTAGACGCATGCGCGGGATTTGCGGGATCGCGCGATAAATCAAGTGATAAATAAGTAAGTCAGAACAAAACAATTCATTCGGTGGAAGAAGGAGAACAACAGTAGAGACTGCTGCCTTGATCTTCTCTCGTAAATGAGCGACAGGACATGGTTTGAGCAACAGGAAGTGATGTATTACATTTCAGAATAAAATACTTTATTTATTTATTTATTTATTGTATTGCGTTTGTAGGCGTAGTCATAAATGATAGTTTGACAGCATTTTTGTACAAATAAATCCGTATAGAGCTAGGATTAGTCCGCCCGTGGTGATTTTATTTTGTAAATACGGAAGTTGTGCTCGTTCCTTTTCCTGTTGGTGCGACGTAATCTTCAAAAGTTGACTCCGGCACAGCTCCGGCGTCCGGCAGAAATAGAAAAATTTCTAATTTTGACGGACTGCCGTCCGCTCTCCGCAGCTCACCGCCGCCGTGCGGAGCCAGTGTAAATTCTGTCATTGATTATAATGGGTGCGTATTTGCTGCGGAGGTCGGACCAGAGCGGGGCGGAGCCGTAACGCGTGTAGTGTAATTTTGGCGTAAGAACCCTTGAAAGGCAGATTCTAGAATTGCCCCTGGTGCAAGGAAAATCTATGCAACCCTTTGGTGAATTTGGTGCTAAAGACACTGGGAAATGTTAAGAAAAAATTTGTTTAGGTGTGCAAGTTGACTTGTCAGAACATTGTGTTTGGGATGTAGTCTTTTTATAT
>JBBPBX010003922.1:3849-32842 GCA_038048925.1 Garcialebias charrua | reverse complement strand
ATAGATAGATATAGATAGATATAGATAGATATAGATAGATAGATATAGATAGATATAGATAGATAGATATAGATAGATAGATAGATAGATAGATAGATAGATAGATAGATAGATAGATAGATAGAATAGATAGATAGATAGATAGATAGATAGATAGATAGATAGATAGATAGATAGATAGATAGATAGATAGATAGATAGATAGATAGATAGATAGATAGATAGATAGATAGATAGATAGATAGATAGATAGATAGATAGATAGATAGATAGATAGATAGATAGATAGATAGATAGATAGATAGATAGATAGATAGATAGATAGATAGATAGATAGATAGATAGATAGATAGATAGATAGATAGATAGATAGATAGATAGATAGATAGATAGATAGATAGATAGATAGATAGATAGATAGATAGATAGATAGATAGATAGATAGATAGGTAAACACTAACACGTTATTCAGTATTCGTAGCTTGCAGAAATGTGCGGCTGGGATGACTTGATAAGATTAACAAACCCGGCTTTGATGATGCTTACTGCTTTGGACACAAACAACTAACGCTCTCACAGGACAACCGTAGCTTTCTTTGTTTGGTCCCTCCCACTCTACATTAACTTTTTGATTGTTTAAGTTTCCTGTTGGTTATTAAACAAATCCATGACCTCTGGCCTTTGAGCCTCTGACTAAGTTAAGCCTTCTTTCCAGACAGAACTACCTAGTGACAAAGCTCCTTCAATCAGGTTTCTGCCTGAATACAGTACATTAATTTAAAAATATCTGAGTGGACACCTACATTTTCACGAATTGAAAAGTTTCTTGTTTAACTGCAAAATAATTCACAGAAAACATGAGAAATTAACAAAAAAACTTTAAAAAAACTAAATTGAAACTATACCTTTTGTAATATTTGTCATATGGGCTGAATTCCTGGGGTTTCTCTGAAGGCTTAGAAGGACTTGAGGCTTATTCACTCGTTTCTGGGAGTCAAGGTATTTTTATTATTTTTTTACTATTTAAAAACTGCTTCAGAGGTCATGTCTACAACATAGATTTTTATTGCTATTCTTGTTGTTGTTTTTTTACAATATATCCCTACATATTAAATATTATCAATTTATTGATGAAATATTTCATTCATTCATCCTTTATTTAGGCAGGTTAATCCCATTGAGCCTCGAGGACTCATTTACAAGAGACCTGGTTTCAACAAAGAATGATGACAACAGTGACGACAATAGTCAATCATAAGAGAGATATACAGATTTTTTAAACAAGTTAAAAAAAGATGTCAAAGCAGCAAAACAGATAGATTATAAGGTAAATGTAGAAAACTAAAAACAGGAACATGTCTGCATTGGTTCTTGCTAGGAGTCCAACAGTTGCTTAAAGCCATTTAGAGAGGTCACCGTCAAGAGCTTCAGATCTTTTTGTAAGATATTCCATGAAGTAGGAGCAAAGTAGGAGAAGACCCTTTTGCCAAGTTCAGTCCTCACTGAGGGAACACTGCAGGTAAGCATGTCCTAAGAGCGCACGCTGTAGCTGCACTCACGCAGAGACATGTAGGAGGAGATGTATGAGGGCAGCAGACCAAGAAGTGATTTAAAGATGAAAATGTACCAGTGGAAGAGTCTGCGTGAGGTTAATGATGTCCAGTTAACCAGTGAATACAGGGTGCAGTGGTGGGTATGATAATCACAGCCAGTTATGAATCTTAGTGCACCATGATAGACCACATCCAACATCCGCAGGGTGCTTGTAGGAGCATTCATGTAGAGAATGTCACCGTAATTCATGGAGGGAAGGAAAGTCACAGATACAAGGCGTTTCCTAACATTCAGTGATAGACATGATCTGTTTCTGAAAAAGAAACCCAGTTTAACTTTCAATTTCTTTACTAGGTTTTCCACGTGGAGTTTAAAAGAGAGATGCGAATCGATCAGGATACCCAAATATTTATAGGAATCAACAAACTCAAAAGGGACACCATTTAAGGATAAAATATGAGTGAAATGGGGGGAATTAAATCCAACTTGTGGTAAACAGTCATAATAGAGAAGCATGTCGAGTCAGTGTCAGTCCCCTCTCACATTTCTTCCAAGTTAATTCATGAACTGCAGGGACAAGTTATTGTTATTTCATCACAGTTAACCGCATTAACCCGTATAAGTGTACATATACCTGATGGGAAGAAAGAATTCAGTTAATTTATTTGCATAACAAAGTTGTTTTTCAGTTTTGTTTTGCTTTTAACAAGCGTGAATAATTAAACATGGAACAGTTTAATGAATGCGTTGCATATTTATTGTTTGTTCCTTGCCTTAATTAGAGGATGGCACATACTCTGCAAGAATTGTTAGTAAATTAAACATTAACTAACACAGTGGGGAAATTAGAAGAAAAATGACAATAATAGTAGAGTTATTTAATTACAAGATGAATCAGGTAAATTAGACCCTAATGTTTAGATTATTTCCAAACATTTGAACTCACAGCAGTGTAAATCTAAAGGCCCTTGTATATCACATACCTATCATATGGTTGGACAGCTGGCACTTTGTTTTACTTTGATTTATGACTTTCTCAAACTATTTACACTCTAGGGAGAAAGTCTGAATGTAGCTCAAAGTACATCTTACATCTATACACTGCTGTGCATGACAGAGCTGGCAGCATAACGTTAGATTCCCAGTCCATCTGCCACTTCTATTCCTACTCGCTTGTTCTTATGTTACTACAGGGGGGTTACTTTTTAATTTAACAAAACAATCATGCTAACCATACAAGGCATTTTATTTTTTGAATTTTATACTCCTGCATAGCCTGTATAAAGTTGTATTAGCATGTAACGGTATTCATTCTATTTCAATACCATGATTAAAATTGAAAATTATGTTTTTTCTCTGATGGGCTTATCTTACATGAAGCCTGTTCAAACGTGTGCATGTTGCTTGAGGGTTTTCTGTGTACCAGTAAAGACTGAATAAAGAAGTGCGAAGATGCCATGCTTTGTTTACTTCCCCCGACTCCCTCATGTTCTTATGAACACCTGAAATGAAAACGATGATTACTGTGACCTTTTCCTGTTTCATTTTATTTTTTTAGGACTTTAAATTTAGCAGTGTGCACTCTAAAAGAAAAAAGGGGTCATCATAGACGTGATCTTGCCTATATTGCATCTCTCAGAGTGGCTAATAAGGTCCAGCACATATTGATTTTAAATGTCAACAGAGGACAGTGTAGGCTCATGGCAGACACCCTAAATCTCTCTAACGTAATTGGCTGAAAGAAGACGTAAGTGGCAAACACAATGTCACTGGTGCAGGCAGAAAGACACTCTTTTTTAAAATAACATGAAAGGCTCTTCTTTTCTTTTTTTTTTTTTCCTTATATCACAGGAGGCAGATAATGGATTTTGTTTGCCAGGCTAAACACTGCAACATGTCCAACTAAATGAAAGCCACAGATAAAGACAAAGATAAGAATAAAGACAGCTTCTTAGACTTACGTGTGATCACAGAAACATTTCTCATGACAAAGATTAGATAACGGCAGAGACAAGTGTAATAAAAGGAAATTAATTTTCAAATAAATTTTGTACAATTGTCTTTTACAGAATGCTGTTCTAGCATAGTTCCCTACTAGATATGAGAACAGCATGTTCTACCAATTACTCAAAGTCAATTTGTTCCACTACCAAAATGTACCTTTGCCGTTATGGTCCATTTTTACCCAGATGTTTTGGGCTATAAAAAAAATAGCCTGACCACCTCAAGTCTCATGAGTCATCGATCTTAACCTACCATGATGTACCCACAACATACCCACAATATCAACAGTATACCTGCATTGTATCTGCTTTGGGGGCAGCTTTGATCTTGCCTATGGAGGGAAGTGGTTGGAGCAGTCGTCCTCAAATGGGAGAAATGGGGGTTCGATTCCACCAGCAGTCACATGTTGATGTGTCCCTGGACAAGACACTCAACCCCTCATAGCCTCTGATGTGTGTCCCATCGGTGTACGAATGTGATCTAAAGCTCTGATTATTCTCTACAGTTTCAGATTAGCGTTGTATAGATCTAGTAGAGTGCTGTATGAATGAGTAAATGAGGGCACTGGTTGTAGTGTACTGTAAAGTGTTTTGAGTATCTTGATTAGATAGAAAGGTGCTATATAAGTACAGACCATTCTGTTTTGTTCCCCCTTGTCACTGTGTTGACAGTCTAATTATGGTTAGGTCAAGGCGTTATCTATACAAGGCATTACAAGGGTTCGCCTGAATATTTTCTGGAAAACCCTTGACTAAAAAATAAACAATAATAAAAAAATCTTTAAAATGTACAGTTGAATTTAATTCTATTCAAATCAGACATTAATCTCCTAAAACGGGATGACCATTTAATATGTTTGTGTAAAACATCAAGCAGGCCATTTTGTGCTTTTTCTGTATGTCATACAAGCAGCAGCTGATTCAGTACACCTGAACTGTGCAAACGCTGTGCCTGCTTAATAGTGGTTGAGTGTTTATGCTAATCTCAATGTAGATGATTTAACATACTGTGGTGCATTTTTGAAAATGTTAGGCTCATAATTGTTTATATGTGTATATGTGTATTTATAATATTGGACTGGGTGTAAGGCTGATGCCAGTAATTTTCATTCATTCATTCAACTTTTATTTAGTCCGGTAAATCTTATTGAGCCTCATGGCTCATTTACGAAAGCGACCTGCTAAAACTAAAGAACGATGAACAGCAATGGTAGAATTTCCTTAAACAAAAAAAATAAACAATAGAAAACAAAAGAGAAAAAAACAAAAGAGAGAAATACATTTTTTTTTTTAAACAAAGTATCAAAAAACTAGCAAAACATTATAAGGTAGACGTATAAAATCAAAGACAGGAACAAATCTGCATTGGTTTTTGCCAGGATTCATACAGATTCTGAAAACCATTTAGAGAAGTCAAGGTCGAGAGCTTCAGATCTTTTTGTAAGATATTCCATGAAGCAGGAGCAGAGTAGGAGAAGGCCCTTTTTCCAAGTTCAGTCCTCACTGATGGAACACTGCAGGTAATCATGTCCTGAGAGCGCACACTGTAGCTGCACTCACGCAAAGACATGTATGAGGGCAGCAAACCAAGAAATGATTTAAAGATGAAAATGTACCAGTGGAAGAGTCTGCGTGAGGTTAATGATGTCCAGTTAACCAGTGAATACAGGGTGCAGTGGTGGGTACGATAATCACAGCCAGTTATGAATCTTAGTGCACCATGATAGACAACATCCAACATCCGCAGGGTGCTTGTAGGAGCATTCATGTAGAGAATGTCACCGTAATCAATGGAGGGAAGGAAAGTCACAGATACAAGGCGTTTCCTAACATTCAGTGTTAGGCATGATCTGTTTCTGAAAAAGAAACCCAGTTTAACTTTCAATTTCTTCACTAGGTTTTCCACGTGGAGTTTAAAAGAGAGATGTGAATCGACCAGTATACCCAGATATTTATAGGAATCAACAAACTCAATAGGGACACCATTTGAGGATAAAATCAGAGGAAGATCTGTTGGAACCGCCTTCCTACTTGAAAAAAACATCCCTTTTGTTTTATCAGCATTTAGGACAAGTTTGAGACGGAACAAATCTGACTGGATGATGTCAAAAGCGGATTGCAGTAACTGGAAAGCCTTAGCTACTGTTTTAGCTCGGCAGTAAACAACTGTATCATCAGCATAGAAATGTAAGGATGCATCAGGGATGCAGTGACCTACATTAGCTATGTAGATTGTAAAGAGGGTTGGTCCTAAAACTGAGCCTTGTGGTACACCATTTTTAACTGTTAAATAGCTGGAAGAAGTACCGTTATGTTGAACACATTGCCTCCGATTGGAAAGATAGTTAGAAAACCAACCGATGGTGTGATCAGAGAAACCGATTTCTGAGAGCTTATGACACAGGATGTTATGATCCACAGTGTCAAAAGCTTTAGACAGGTCTAAGAAAAGTGCAGCACAATAGTCCTTAGCATCCAATGCTTCAACAACATCATTCAGAACCTTCAGAGAAGCAGTTGTTGTGCTGTGTTTTTTCCTGAAACCAGATTGATGGAGAGGTAAGATGTTAAATGAGTCCAGATAATTTTTGATCTGAGAGTTTATCAGTTTTTCTTGAACCTTGGCTAAGATGCAGAGTTTAGAGATCGGTCGATAATTGTTCAGTGAGGTGGGGTCACCTCCCTTCAGCAAAGGAAGAACAAAGGCTGTTTTCCAAGCATCCGGAATGGTGTTTTGGCTTATGGACAGATTAAAGATGTGGGTCACAGGGACTGTGATGATATGAGCAGCCAGCCTTAAGAAATAAGGTGGAAGTTCATCTGGACCTGCAGATTTTTTAGGATCAAGATCATTTAACAATTTATTTACCTCACTGACTGAGAACGGAGAAAAAGAGAAGGTGTGATTAACTGATGGTTGACTTGTAGGAGGGATTTGATTTGTAGAAGTTTGATTATTAGATGAAGTGGCTGATTTTCCATTTGTAACTGTGTCAAATAATGAACTAGAAGCAACAAAATGTTTATTGAAACAGTTCAGGATCTCGTGCTTATTTGACACAGGAACAGAGTCAACAAGAAATTGTGATGGGAGGTCAGATGATTGGGGGGTGCCTGAGAGAGATTTGATGGTTTTCCAGAATTTTTTAGGATCGTTTAGATTTTTGGAGGTCTGAGATAAGAAGTAGTTAATAATAATAATAATAATAATTAATTCAATTTATAACGTACTTTTCATTACTGAAAATCTCAAAGTGCTACACATATATTGAATGCTATACACATTCATAAACCGGTGGCGGCAGACTACCATGCAAGGTGCTTTCCAGTCCTACCGGGAGCAACTCAGGGTTAAGTGTCTTGCCCAAGGACACAATGACACATGGTGCGTTTTGCGACTTTGATGGCAGTTGTGCATTTATTCCTTAGCTGCCGAAATTTCAACCAATCAGTGTCTTAGTGTGATTTTCTTGCTGCGGCCCAAAGATGATCTCTCCAGTGCAGGAGATCAGCTAGTTCAGGAGTAAACCAGGGGCTGTCACGGCCCTTTATCCTGAACTGCCGGAAAGGTGCGTGTTTGTTTACAAAGTAAATGAAACTATCATGAAAATAGTTCCAAGCGGTGTTCACGTCATTGATTTGTAGGATACGTTGCCAATCAAAGTGGGATAGATCCCAAAGGAATGACTGTTCACTGAAACGTTTCAAATCCCTTTTTTGAATTATTCTGGGCTTAGCAGGTGGAAGTTTAGTAGATCTAAGAGCTGCTATTACGGAATGATCACTCAAAACGTTAGCAAATACACCTATACCAGGAAATTTGTGAGGTGCATTTGTGAAAAACAGATCTAAGGTAGAAGATTTTTCGGGACATTTTATGTTTGGTCTGGTGGGAGAATCGATAAGTTGTGTTAGATTGAGAGATAGGCAACATTCCTTGAATTTATCACAGAGGGGGGTCGACTTATTCCAATCAATGTTGAAATCTCCAGCCATAACAATCTCATTGTGTTTTAAATTTCCTATGAATTCAGTCAGGGAAGACAGAGCTTCAGGTGTTGCGGAGGGGGGACGATAACAACCAACAACAGTTAAGGGCTGACCTCCTTTCAAAGTGATGTTCACAGCTAAAGCCTCAAACTGGTTTGCGATTGTTTTTTTAGATGCAATCCTGGCAGCCAAAGAATCTCTGATGTAAATAGCGACTCCACCTCCCCTTGTATTACGATCACAACGATAGATCTTAAATTCATTGATTGCCAGGTCATTTTTCAAAACAGAATTGTTGAGCCAAGTTTCAGAGATAACGATCACATCTGCCCCAGAAGAAGTGATTAGGATTTTCAATTCATCAAGTTTTTTTAGAAGGCTACGAGCGTTTACATGCAGAAAACGGAGACCTGAAATATTTTTAAACTCATTAGGTGTACAGTAGTTAGTGATTGGCCCTGGGTTTGGCTGAATCCCTGAGATCAATAACAACATTAATATCAGACATTTACTTGACTTCTTTGTCAGTGATGTGTAATTACAGGAGTTAACAGTGTGACATTTTGCCCCCATAATTGAACCATGTGAAACATTAATGAAGACACGATCATTCAGAGCCCAAAAACAATGAAAGTCGCAGTGATGGGCAGATCCAGATGTGTTGATAAGATTCAGTGATTCCAGGTAGTCTGAGAACTGAAAATAAGGACAGTAATATGAATGATGCAGAAAAGTTTCAGAGCATGAGGCATCACAAATTAAATGGGCAAACAAATCAGTAATGTTGCATATATGCATGCAGAGTTGCTTACTTACTGTCCTCTCTGAATAGGACTATGCCCGCAACCTAAGACGCTAAGTTCAAAGTGTTTTGTATGACTGAAATAGCTCCTGAAATTTCCTAATTTACTCAGGGATAAATCAGAGAAAACTCAGGGAATTTTGTTTTCATGAAATGCTGGGAATACTGTGAATCCTGCACAAGTGCATAATGGTAACTATTTTATACCTAAATGGTACAAAATCAGAGTAAGAGAGTCAGAGATTCTTTATTGTCATTCACACCACGTGTGGTACAAACATGTGATGGAACAAAATTATGTACACAGGGTCCCAGTTACATCCAACAATAAAATGTAAATGAAAAACAGTAATTAGATCTAAGATATAAACTAAGAAAAACATAAACTACATATACAGTAATCAATAGTAGCATAAAAACATTACTTCAAACAGCAGCATGAACATGAGTCTGTGTGAGCAGATGAGCACGAATGAACACAGCAACAAGAAACAGATCAGCAGCAACATGAAACAGATCAGCAGCAACATGAAACAAATCAGCAGATACATGTGATTTTTATTTTACAGTGATTATTCTAATTTGAGATTCATGAGTCTAACAGTTTCAGGGTAGAAGCTGTTCCTCAGTCTAGTGGTTCTACATTTAATGCTCCCCAACCCCCTTCCTGAGGGGAGTGGGGCAAAAAGTGTGTGTACTGGGTGAGTGGGGTCCTTCAGCTGGTGGATATAAAAGGGAAACTGGAAAATAAAAAGTGGGGTGTAATTTGGCAGATGAATGAAATGAGCCCTCCACTGATGCATCAGCTTTATTTGATATTCTACATTGAATGCAGTAGTATGCCACAATGATTGCACAAGTGACTGAAATTGTCAACCTATTCATGCAGAAAAAAAACTGTTTTGCATGTATACTACAGCTCTGGTCTTTTGCAGATAACACCAAGTTTGTCTTAATAAGAGAAGGCAAATATCCACATTAGTCCAAATGGTCATTAAGTTGACTTCAGCTCAGTGGTTCCACAGTGAAATGGCATTGTGATGTCTGTAATTGAAAAATAGAGCAGACCATCGTCTTCAGGGATCAATTGAGTTTCGTGTAGTAACCTTTGTACTTTCTAACTAGGTAGTGCCAAACTAAACAGAGAATGTCCTGCCAATTCCTGTTTGGTTCTAATAGGTACAACTCTGGACAATCTCCAAACCTAATTATTCCAATAACTTCTGCAGAGTGTGTACCTACATTATGAAGAAATAAAATGCAACTTATTATAACAGTTGTTCTTTTACTACACAAGTATGGAATCCTGGCCTGGGGCTTTTCTGGGTGAAGTTTGTATTGTTCTCCTTGTGCATGTGTGGGTTGTCCCCCCTAGTCCTCCAGTTTCCTCCCACAGACCAAAAACATGCATGTTGGGTTTATTGGTAACTCTAAATTGTCCCTACATGCGAGTGTGAGAGTGAATGGTTGTTTGTTTTGTTTGTCTAAATGTGGTCGTATGTTGCTCTTTCAACCTGTCCCACTTATTGCACAGTGACTGCTGGAGATGGGCACCAGTGACCCACGCAACCCAGAAAATAAGGAGTGGGTGAAGATGGATGGATGGATGGATGGATGGATGGAGCAATAAGTATATTTCTATAAAATGAGTAAAACATATATGTGGCCTCTGGCAGGCAGTTGTATTATTTGCACATGTTGGTACATAGATACTTGTGTTGCAAGAGTATTTCCATGGAGCTAACAACTCTTTACTATGATTCAACAACTCATTATTGTCACCGGACTACCTACTATGGCTGACATAGATGAATCATACATCTTTGTCTGTTTACTGACATATCGCCACAGTTGGGCTTGAAGCCCTGCAGGGCTGGCGTTGCCGGGGAAGCGGGTGGCATATTGCACCCAGCAGGACAGCTTCGATGTAGGCCTGCATAGCAGAGGGATTTGGCCAGCTTGGATTAGCTCAGTAGGGTGAAACAGACGGGAAAGACTGAGAGTGGAAGATGGAACACATCAATCTTTGTTTAATACACAGACACCTGAGAAACCTGAGAAAGAGTTGCTGAGAATCATGGTACGTCCTTTCCACAATGGGAAGCAATGCACATCAGTGGAATGTGAAACAACAATTTCCTCTACTGTCATTTTACTACCTAGTAAGAAAAATGCTGGTAGAAAAATGAACGATATCTTAATAGAAAGATACCAGTACATTTTTCTGTTAGGTGTTCGAACATTTCTGTCAACCCAAAATGGGAAGGTTTTGGTGATTTAATAGTTATAATGTATATTACATTTATAATGTATTCCTTTTAGTCTAAACAGAAAAGTCCATACTTAACCAATATATTCTCAGGTAATTTTGCTATAAAACACATCAGTATCTAATTTCACAATAGTAATATTTACCTTTATTTTATCCATCCATCCATAATCTTTTACCTGCTTCTTCCATTTTTGGGTCATGGGGTCGCCGGTGCCCATGTCCAGCAATCACAGTGCGAGGGGCGTGGTACATCCTGGACGGGTCGCAAGTCCATCACAGGGACACATAGAGACAAACAACCATTCACTGTCTCACTCACACCTAGGGACAATTTAGAGTCACCAATCAGCCTAACATGCATGTTCTTGGTATGTGGGAGGAAACCGGAGTACCTAGAGAAAACCCACCCATGCACAGAGAGAACATGCAAAATCCACCCAGAAAAGTCCAGGGCTGGGATTTGAACCGGCGACCTTGTTGCTGAGAGGCAACAGCTATACCAACTGAGCCACCGTGCAGCCTATCTTTATTTTTTCCTTTATTAAAAATATATATAATTAATTAAATTAATATTCTCTAAAATAATGACATAAAATGAAACTTCTGTAGTTCTAGAAGTTTTTTTTCCCAATCAAAACATTTTCACAAGTGTTTACTTAAACTGAAATAGGATCTGCCCATTTAAATGTAGTCTTCAAACATGTTTGTGTGATATCTGCGACTAAATGGAAAACTTAGAAGTTTTACTATAAAACGTTAACACCTTATCATCCTTTAAAAGACTTATCTGGAAATGTACATTTGTACTATTGCACAAATATGTATATTTTTAAATAATCTGAACAGGTGTATCAGCATTTGACGACTGATGAACTGTTTGTTGCAATTTCTATTTTTTTTAAAGTTATAAGAAAAGAAGCTAAGAGATAAACTAATCAGTAAGAAATGACATTTTGTATTTCAAGTTATCTTTTAAAATAGTGTAGTCTCATGTTAGACTTTTGGAATATTTTTCAACTACATTTAATAACAACCATTAACTTTTGAGGGAGGCCATGTGAATATTCATTCAAATACACATAATGAGATAAACACATCTCCTGACTCCACAGTTGCACTAATTAAGCAGGCTTTTTGCCTTTGCTCTCAAACCTCGTACACAGCTCAAAGGCATGTCACCACAGTAATGGCAGATGGGTATTTCTGAGCCAAAAATAAACAAGTAAGTTGAAATGGTAATAAAATGCAAACACAAAGAAGGGAGTAGCAGAGCCAGTTGCTTCTGACAGACTGCTGAGGAAACTTGCCTTTATTCTTCCATTCTGTCCAAAGCATGGATCTTTTCCAAAAGTTTATTACGAAATTTTGCATGGAAAGCCTATTCGTTTTCTGACACCAAAGAGGGCCAAGAAAATGAATCAGGGTCTGGACAAATTGGCATGCCTTACACAAGCGCAGCGGGAAGAATTTCTCAAATGTAGAAGTTGTGTCCTCTCTCTTTGCTCTTCTTTGGCATCTTTCAGCCTCCTTTTCAAATCCAAACACATTTTCCATCACACATTCATAGTGCATAAAGCTCGAAAGTCTTTTTTTTTTCTTTTTTTTTTGGACAACTTTAAGCCATCACACAAAGAAAACTAAAAGCTGTGTTCCCTTTGAACTCAGGTAATAATATTCTGTCCCATTAGAAAAGACAGAGGAGAATTTGTGGGGATGACAAAGCTTTATATTGTGAGATATTTGTGGCAATGGGTAATTGATGCCCATATCCTTTTCTCCAAACATTGTAGAACGAATCAGTTTTTGCAGCTGTAAAACAAAAGACAGATAAGCCTGGGAAGCATCACCCCATTGTAGAAGTACTGCAAGGCTACTGCAGTACATGCTCAGAAAGGAAAGTACACATTAACATTTTACAGATAAAATTTGAACTTTTGAAAGGAGGATGAAGAAAACTGTTTAACAATAAGCTGGAAAAATACAGCAGGAAGAGAACGATAAGAGAGATCACTAAGTTTCTATGATGGTTTTGCTATCTCCTCCATGCCCTGACCGGGGGTTACTCTTTGGAAAGAGATTAAAATATATGTTTGCAACAAAATTAGTTGCCTATTTAAAAAAAAAAACAACACAATGTAGTAAAGACACCTTCTTATCATATTTTAGTATGGTTCCAGTGAGAGAAGCCCAGTGTTCACCCATCCATTGTCCTCGCACAGTCTATGCCCTTTGGCAAACCTTTTTTGTGCCATGTACAATAACTACTTGACACTCCGTGTAAATCAAGATAGCACATACGTGAAAAGCAACATAAGTTTCCGGTTAGCCTGTTTACTCTGGCGAGAGGCTCCCAGGATGTAGGGTAGGCCAAGATGGGTTATTCTAGGTTAAATTCCAAGCTCAAATCAGCTTGCATCCATCAATAATTCATGTAAAAGTCTTTGAAAAGTAAACACTGCTTAGCCCATTAGGAATCCAGATTGGCCCGCTGCTGCAAAGGCACAATTATTGCGCTCCACCTAACATTGCATACAGAGGATCTGTAGCTTGTGCTCTATATGGAAATCCATTGCTCATTAGAGCAGGTGGAATCCTTCGCAGACCTGGAGGTAGTGTTACCTGGTGAAACATGAACATGGAATTGGCTTTAAAGACAGAAAAGGGAGGCAATTAGAGTGACAGCCAGTGCCGGGACATGTTGAGTTTTGTGGATTATTCTTCTCCATCAGCTTTGTTTCTGTGCAATTCAGACAAATGGGAAACTCGCACTCCATCCAGTCAATAAATGCATATAGCTAAAAGCCTAAAGAGGGTCACACTCTTTGCTTTATACTCCTCTCCATGCTGTAGCAGTTGTACATTGACTTTCCCTCACAGACCGTTTTTCCTGGCTTGTCTCTTGTCAATGTCTGTTTATGATTCAGAGGCTGAAGGAAGCTGCTAGATGTGCGTTATGTTTACGTAGCAGTTTTACAAATCCCTGTCCTCAGCACTGCAACTCCTACCTGAGTACCGGTAATGCAAGACTGAGCAAGCGAGTACCAGTAGTCTTTTTTTTGTCTATGGTGCTCATTATATGAAGGGAAGGGTCCAGTGCTTTAGTCTTATTACAGTGGGCACATCTGTCTGTGTATTGCTCTGTTTTGGTGCTCTTTTTTCATCATTGAATGCTCCTCCCACCAATCTGTGTGGGAAAAAAAAAACATATCCATAATAATCCCAGAGAGATCCAGACTTTTACAACTTTTCAGTTCAAAGTTGTCGATATGGTTTACTGATACTGTACTTTTTTCTCCAGCAACACTTTAGTTTCAAATAATAATATTTGCAAGAGTTTTACATTAGCTATTGTCGTTGTTCTTTGCTTCAACACATTTATCTTCTCCTGCACACTTCTTACATGGACATACTGTAGATTATCCACCTATCAAATTAGATTCCAAGAGAGCTGAACATAAAAGTTGTAAGTTTAGACAGTAAAAGACAGTTTGGTATTTCTTGTTTTAAAAATAATGTGAGTACACATTTATCTTTCTCGGACCAAGCAAACATTTCTTGAACACTGAACTTTGTTAGGTATAAATTGGACACTAACAAACAGCCTCTTTCTAAAATAGCAGGGAAGCATAAAGACATTGTTCTGATATCAGTGATTTGTTTTTTAGTTTAGAGTAGTGCGGCAATAAAGCCGGAAATGTTCTAAAACTACCAAAGTGTGGATGAGATGTAGTTGGATATTTACATAGATGTTTGTGTCTGTTTGACTCGACTTTCTGTGCATGTCTTTGTGTGAACATTTTACTGTGGTTGAAGCTGTTTGCATCATTTGGTGTGAATTCTTGTGTAGTTGTTTACTACTACAAGAAGACCAAGTCTGACCATCAAGGGACTCAAACTGCTTTCAGAGCTCATGTAGTTTTGGCCCAAACATTATTTCCTAGAATCACTCAACTTTTAAACTTTTAATTTGAAGTCACATGAAGTAGAGGTGAAAGTATTTGACATTAGCCTATACATGGCAGTAGTTGTGATAATGAATTTTTTAAAACAAAATCAGTTGTGTAAGCTTAGTGGTATTTTTTTTTTAAGATTATTGACAATAGTGTCAAATGTAAAACACCAGATCAAGTGTTTTTTGAGCTAGTGAAAATATATTCCTCTGGGAAAAGACAAATGTGTGAGTTATTTTGCAAGAACAGCTTATTTTATTTTCAAAGTGTGCCCTCCAAACACTGTTTTTAAGTAAATCTTTGAGCTTTTAGAACATTGCTTTGTATCACAATGATCAGGAGATTCTCTCTCCTGAGTGAACGAGCAAGTTGTTGGAGTATGACTAAAAATTGGTATAAAGAGGTGAAATCAGAATTGGTCTTGGAATGCAAGGGTTAGTTCAATGCCATCATCCCCTTTCAGCTTTGTTTTGTCTCTTTTGTAATACCAATAAATAACATCCAGTTGCAATATTAATAATTCAATAGCAACAACTTTTTTGTTATTTATTCACATTGCTTGTATGCCTAATTCTCTGTCACAGGGGACTAAGGCCCTGTTTACACGGACACTGTGTGGGGGAAACGCAACTTTTGGGTATGTTAATTAGGTTGAAAGTTTTGCGTTGACATGGGCGAATTCTGTGGATACGACTCTCTCCCCCCCACCCCCCGTACTCATGAATTTACTGTAGTTACCATGCTGGGCCTGTAGATGGCGCTGTGATCTTTGGAACCTTCACTACTGCGCATGCGCCACTGCTGCTTGAGGTAAACAAAGCACACGAGGCAGCCTGTTTTCCTCTCTGGCTAAAAGTTCAGCTACTACAAGTTGTTGTCAACAAGTTAACAAGTTAAAGCTGGAATTTGGATAAGAGTCAACAGATCTGACACCAAGTGGACCGCTTCATCTGCACACCAGTTGACTGGACCGGAACCGAGTCAACATGTCTGACTTTAGTCCGTGAGAATCAGCTGATTTACAGCAGCGCTACAAGGTAAACCATGTTCTTAATAATGTTTCCTGGTGTTTAGTTCGATCACAGAACAACCAACTGAGGTTTTATTTTTATTTTTTTCCTGCGAGGTCGAAGCTGTTCCACGAAGCGAACCGGTTCGGATCTGGGTCCAGTTTCCACCAGGATGAAAACAACAGAGTCCAGTTCATTAAAGTTCGGTTAACGTGTTTTTAAAAGTGTTCAATTTAATTCTCAGTGTTTGTGACATGAGTTTGTGGTGTTGAATAAATAAATAAATTAAAAATCAACCTGGTGTCTTCATTTTCAGCAGCATGTTAGGCATGACGTAACGAGTCCAGATAGCTTCATTTAGCTCAGATAAATTGTAAATATCTCCCACGCTAACATAAATACTGTTTATTATTGTTAAACTGTTAATATATAGCACATTTAGTATGTTATAGTGCAGCGTGACACGTGAAATGTCCGACTGCCTCGTTAACAGACAACTGGATCCAGGCAGCTGCTCTCTTCCAACACAGATGCAGGTAAGGTGTAGAATAATTAAATATGAGAATCAAAATATATTCCATCAGCTATAGTTCAGAAAGTGGTGCGTGTGTCCACTGTCCAGTCCACCGCCATTGTTAAAATGCCGGCTGTCTGCGCGTGCGTGCTGCGTGCATGTGTTCAAACAAAAGCTCCACGGGAGATGTTTACATTATCAACGGGGGGTCAGCGAAAAAGTTCCACCTTGAGAGCAGGGTCAGAAAAGTATCGGAGTCATCGAGGGGGGCCAGCAGCGTCGTGTAGGCGATAAGCAAAGTCGCAAAGAGAAAGTAGCGGTTACACTCAAAATACGCGCCATGTAAACTGGCCCTGAGTTGCAGCCAGGACCGGCGCAATGCATAAGCAAACTAAGCTGCTGCTAAGAGCCCCGGGGCCACTAGGGGGCCCCCTAGTGAAATTGAATTCACAACCAGAAAAGCCAGGAAGCACAGGTTTTATGAAGTTTGTGAAGGGTTGAGGAAGAAGTAACATAAACAGGTCAAATGTGTGGGTAAAGGTTGTTTAATATTTTAAGTTCATATTTGGCAAATTGTTAGCAGCATTCAAAAATGCTGCTGTTTGGTGTATTACTGTTTTTCACTATTAAGTGTTTAGCACATTTTTTTACTTAGTTCATATCTTTTGTATTCTTACATGGATCTTATTACAGTTTTTCTTTACAAATTTTACTTTTGTTGGCTGTAACTGGGACCCTGCTTACACAATTTAGTTCCGTCACATGTGATGCAAATGACAATGAAGAAACCTTGACCTCAACCTTACATAGTTTTAAGAACTACCAGTAATTATCCAACTTTACATTTCTTTTTTAAACAATTTTATGTGGTCTCAAGTAATTGTTCATTTACATTTTTAAGTACAAAGTATTTCCTTGATATCCATCCATCCATCCATTATCTTTTACCCACTTTCTTCTATTTTGGGTCATGGGTAGGGATGGAAATTGTTAAGAAATTATCGATATCGATTCCTTTATCGATATCATTTATCGATTCAATTCCTTATCAATTCTGTTAACAATTCTCATTGAGTTAGAAAAAAATATATAGTACACCATTTGTGTGCATGAAGTATTTAATGCTCTTTCACCAGAACAAAAATAGAACTTTTATGAAAAAATAATTCCTAATTAACATTACCGTATTAAGGGGCTGTCCATGGTTGGAATGGGTGAAAGGCTTCTATACAGTTGGACTTCTGTCTCTTCCTCAAAAAGTTCTTCTAGGGTTGTCTCTTTTTGCTGCTTTACAGGAGGCATCTGAAATTATTGACATAACCACAAGATTCAATTTTAAAATAAATAGTGTAATAATCCATGCAATCTATCATCTTTCATTACAAAAAACAAAACTTACATAGTTATCATCTTCATCCTCTTCTGCCTCCCTCTTCGTCTCCCAGCTCTGCCAGCTTCAGAAGAAATTCACCATTAAAAACACTGAGCAGCAAGAAAAGCTCTCACAACAGAAAGAGGCTACAATGAAACACACTGAACAAAAATATAAAACAACACTTTTGTTTTTGCTCCCATTTCTACGGTGGCATTTTTAGGTCTGTTGTGTGTTAATATCGTCATCCTGAAAGCTAAGTGTGCTAGCAACAGCCTCTGAGCCAGCCAGACTCCGGCAATCCTCGTCAGCTAAATGTTATTACATGAGATGGAGATTATTTATAAAATACAGTGGAAGCAGTATAGCTAAAAGGTAACAAGTGAAAGAATTTGACGTTACCTGCTGTAACATTTACAACGGAGGTGGACGCTTTCTCTCCACTTCCTTCTCCTCCAAGCAGCGTGTTAAAAACGGTACATTTCTTCAAAATCAGCGCATGCCGAGTGGCCAAATCTTCTGCATGTTCGACGTATTTCCTCCCTTTATCGTAATGGACGCGTTGCATGCGTTACAAGTAGTCCTGGTCTCATCTTTTTTCGTGAAATGAAGCCAAACGCTTGAGCGCTTCCTCCGCGACGCCATTTTGAACATAGATATCATATATAGACACCACCACCACTCGTCTCGGGCGCGGCGCATGTCTGTGATGTCAGCGCTTGAATACGTCACCACCATGAGTCTACAGAACCGGTAAGCTGAATCGTTATGCATCCTACAATTCCATGGAATTGGACTATTAAGAACCAGTTCTCTAACAGAACCGGTTCTCGGTTCCCATCCCTAGTCATGGGGGTTACCGGTGCCCATGTCCAGCAATCACTGTGCGAGGGGTGGGGTACACCCTGGACGGGTCGCAAGTCCATCACAGGGACACATAGAGACAAACAATCATTCACTCTGTCACTCACACCTAGAGACAATTTAGAGTTACCAATCAGTCTATCATGCATGTTTTTGATCTGCGGGAGGAAACTGGAGTACCCGGAGAAAACCCATGCACGGAGAGAACATGCAAACTCCACCCAGAAAGGCCCCTGGACTGAGATTTGAACCGGCAACCTTCTCATTGAGAGGCAACAGCTCTACCAGTTGCGCCACGTGCTTTTTTTATTTTATTTTTATTTTATTTAGTCTGTTTTTGCACAATCTAATTTATTTCATGCATCTAAGTTATTTTATCTGTTTGTTGTTGATCTTGCACTACAAATTATTTAGAACTTTATTCATGCAGTTCTTTGGAACCAAAGATAATAAACCAGATTACACTTTTGCTCTAAAATACATTGCATACTGTTTATTTTTCTTCATCTGTTACTTTTAGTACCACTAGATATATAAATACAGGATATTGTAAACAGGGCTGTCATAGTTGCAATGAGTTTATGTTAGGTGGGTGAATGATATGATCATCTGACTGTTGATTGCGGTAATCCACATTATTAAAAGAAATAAAGGGCATGAAACCAAATTTTTCTTAGGGCCCCATGGCGGCTTGAGCCAGCACTGGTTGCGGCACACATCGGGCAGAATGTTAACCTATAGAAGGTTAACATAGTTATTCTTAAGGGCAGGTTAAACTTTCCAGGCCTTTTTTTTTTTGGTCTACAAGTTTATGACTTCAACTGAAGACTCAGTTGTAAATATAAATGAATAAATAAAAATGGTAAATATGTACTCAAGTTAAAAAGGGAGTTTTCTTGCAACCAAACAAAAAGGACAGAAATGTGCATATTTATTAGTAGATCTGTGTCGCTTTCAGTGCTGTGAGGACACTCAATGAAAATATATTTTTTATTCCATTTTCCTAATAGAAATGCAGAAATGAATTGTACAAGTTCAACAAGGTTTGAGGCACTCCCAGTGGGTGCTATTATTATTGTGTGGTTTTCCTGCAGCCTTCCACAATAATGCTTCTTTCGCCAGTGATGCTTGACCATGCTCCGGGGCTTTGTTATGGCATGGCGGCCAGAGATGTCAAACCCAGTTACAAAATATGACACAGATATGAACTTCCTTTTTGCATCCCCCCTTCTGAAGCCTCATGCACTACAACCAACCCCTCCTCCTTTGTCATGGGGATGAAATAGAGCCTGTTTCAGAATGCCTGCTCAGTAGGTAATAACTTGTTGTTCAGGCCAAGATAAAGAGCTCTATTCATTTAAGTGGCTACTCTCCTTTTACACATCAATGACACCTATCCCCTGGGAGAGCACTGGGGACCACAGGGTTGGAGCTACAGGCGCCACCTTGATTGCCTCCCTTAGAGCTCTTTGGTGGCAGAACCTAACTTCCTCTACGTACCAGTTCACTGAACTTCTTGTGATTCTCTTTGACAGTGAATTTCTTATTCTTCCTTTGCCTACATTTTATTAAACCAACTCATCGACTGTATTCTCCCATTGAGCTTCGTATCTCAGTTTTCTTTTGCCCTGATAGCATCCCTGCTCCTTCTCACCCCTTAAGGCTCCGGCAGAGCTGTGCGTTGGGCCGCTCGACGCTCGACGCGCGCGTGCTGCGCGCAGGCAGTTCACAGCAGAGCTCAGCGTGAAGCTCCAACGTTTTCGCTCCAAATACTTGACATCATTTGAGCAGAAGCAGGGCGGAGCGTTTACCTACGGGACAAATTGAGGTCACTGATTGGTCATTTGCTGACACGCCTACTGAATTGATTGACATGTTGGGTGGGAGAAAAAAAGGCAGAGGGCTGCGCAGCGGTTTTCTGTGTTTATATGTTAATAAAAAGTTCTAAAAAATAAAATAAAAACAGGGAGCGCTGGTCCTGCAGCCCACAGCCCACCAGGAAATATTTAGAACCTGGCGCATCCACGTTGGACATGACTTTAGTTCGCTCGTGACAAATTCATTCATTCCTCCTCATCGGAGGAGGAAGCGAATGGTGACCGCTTCAAGCGATCACTTGACTTTTGGCAAAAAAACAAAAGAAAAGTCCAGATCAGCGATGAAGAAGAGGAATTTAATACATTTGTGTCTCATACAAAACAGTCCGCCGCCGGGTAGTTTATTGTGAGACAACGCGCGCGCGTAAGCGGTCGTAAAATTTGAGCTTGGCGCGTTCACGCCCGCGTTCAAAGGGTTGTGCCGCGGCGCTCACACGGCGTGGCGCGGCGCTCGGCCAAACGCAGAGCTCTGCCTGGCCCTTTACTGTTTTGCTGTAATCATCCTTACTTTCTTTGAAGTTCACCTTGCTATCCTTGCCGTCATTATCAGCTCTGATTGTTTCTCTTTCCCACATCCATTTGCCCTTTTCGAGTCTTTGTCTCCATCTGTCTTGGGTTGTCTGTGAGGTCCCTGAGCTCAGGCAGTCACTCATGTATGTACTGGTCAGTGGTACTCATGTGTAATGTGTAGATCATTCATTCTCTGGACAGGTATGTAATGGAGGCGGGGACAAAGGGAAGAAAGAGGCCAGTGGGAGATCCCATGAGGTACGAGAATCAATTTTGTCAGGAATCACTGGAGCAAAGAAGCATAACCAGAGTCTGTCGTGCTTGTTCTCCAACTTTCTCTCTGTCTTCATTTCCCGCTCTCCGATCTCATTCCTCTGGCTGCTCCCACTGAACAGTTCACAGTATACACTCCAGCATTATGCTAGCCAAGCAGCAGGATAAATTCCTACACAAATTAGAACACAGACGTCATTATTTGAGTCAACCCCTGCTGCAGGAAAATGTTAGTCCAGTGTTCTAAACTGCAGAACAAAGAAAACCCTTCTCTTTTCTTCTGTAAGTCATTTTTCACTGGACCCAGTGGTGCATCACAGAAAGGCAAGAAAATGTTTTAAAAAATCAACAGACTGGCACTGGAGTTTATCTAAAAGCTTCTCATGGTAAAGGGACCACCACATTTGGGCAGGAGAGCAGGCTGACACCAACAGCTTTACATTTTTTTAGCCACCTGTTAAATGGTGCTTTAAAAGCTGCTTGATATGCACGCGCTTTGCACCTGTGGCAGAGATGTGAATGCTAATGTCTTTAATGGTACAACCATCAAGCACACGTTCCACTTCATAAACTGAAACGAATGACTATTGGCTGACGAACACACACCATTTGACCCGGCACACTGGGTGAAACAATGATGTGAGAGACAAGAAAAATTACTCATCAATCAAAACCATGGATGGTCAAGAGCTCTCATCTTGTAGGAGTAATGTTCAGTGAATTGATTATGGAAGGACGAGATGGTGTAAAATGCTGTGGCTCAGACATTTATGGTTTTTTTTTCCTCCCTTAATGATAGACTTCTTTTTTAGATGTTATTGTCTCTACCTGCCAGGAAAGGATTGTCTTCTTCAATGTATTTATTACTTCTTTGTTTGAAACAGTGCAGTGATTTGGTGAGCTCAAGAATTGAAGACAAAAAAAAGATAGAATGAAAGACAGAAAGCTGAGGGAGTTTCTGTGAAGTGGGTTTTCCCCTCTAACAGTACAGAAATGATGCATATCTCCACAGCATGCCCTTTAATTGGCGCTATTAATATCAGTTAAAGTTTTAATACCTATTTATTAAAACTTTAAACTTGTTTCAGAGGCCTAATGTGAATAGAATTATGAATCTCAGGGGCTGTGCTCTATAAAAAGCCTCATTCATACATTATTAATGTTCTACCACTTCAAGATCTGCAAGATCTCACTCCTACAAGATTTGTTAAAAAAAAGTAGAAGAAGCCCAAAGGTCTGACATTAGGATGGATTTTCATCATTAAATACTCTACAATAAAACACCATAGTTCTTGAATAATTCAGTTAAAACTATAAACAACACCTCCACCTTGCTAAAAGAAATTAGTCTGTATCCTGAATTTACTACTCAGTGCTTGTGGAAGTTGATCTTTAATCCAAACTGGTCATGCATGAAATGTAAATAGAGTGTGGAGGTCCTGCTGCCCACCACAGATTAATTTGTCTCTTTGTGTCATTATAATCTGCTCCACTGTCAGATAATCTGCAAAACGTCCTCACATTTATCTGTTTGGAAAAAAACTACTTCATAGGAACATTTTGATAAGTATTATAGCCATTTAGCCTGTTTCTATGAGTTTGTTTTGCCTCAGGTATTTGAATCTTTCTTCTCTGGTGAAAAATATGTTGGAGTTAATAGCTTCAACTTTACAAAACCAATAACCACAGTATTTTATATTGTGCAATAGAAGCAGCAAAACAAACATTTATCTGAAATACCATAAAATAAAGCAAACAAGCAAAAAAAAAAAAAAAAAGGCCAACTAAAATGATTTGTTATGCTACTATTACTGTTATGCTATATGAACCAGTGTTGTGTGTATAACTGTTTGAGCTGAGCTGACAAATTTCTGCAAACACATCAAGATGGAAGGTGTACTTTGTTGTTTCTAAACATGTGCTACTATCAATTTATGGTCATATCTGAATTGCTGTACCTAAACTCAAGAAGCTTTAATCAAATCAGATTTATTTATATAGCACATTTAAAAATCAAACTACTGCAGGTGGATAAAATACCGCAAACAAAACTTAGGAAAAAATATTACCAAACACAAGAAACCATAAATAGTAAATGGGCTGTACTTATATAGCACATTTCTATTTAATAACTATATTCAAAGTGTTTTAAAACACAATCTGTGCCCTTGTTTACTCCTCCACACACACATTCAAACAGTACTTTACAATATTTCTACAAAGACTAATCAGAGCTTTAGATCACATTCATACACTGATGGGACACACATCGCAGGCAATGTGTATTGCCCAGGAACACTTCAACATGTGACTGCACAGTGGCGGAATCAAACCCCCAACTTTCCCATCGGAGGACAACTGCTCTAACCATTCAGCCACAGCTGCCCCAAGAAAACTAACAAAAATAAAATCATTAAAAAAAATGTATGTCCTAAAATATATTCCGAGGGACAAAAATGTTTCAATAAGTAAACATACCGTATATCTCTCATGCTGCATTAAAAGCCACTGAGTACAAATATTTTATTTCAAGATGAGTCTTAAAAACACAGAAAGACAAAGAGAAAAAAAAAGCTAACGAATATCAAGACAATAGTTTAAATCATACAGACATTCATACAGAGTTATTTATATATAATTCTGTGTTGTTGTTTTGCAAGTGTAAATAGCAGCAGTAAGCTTTAGACCTTTTCATGCAAGTTGATGCACTTTTCGCAAGAACATTGCAATACTTGTGCATACCATTATCTTTATCTGTTTCTTTCTTTTCTGTTCGCGGGGGTCACTGGTGCCCATGTCCAGCCATCACTGTGAGAGAGGCGGGGGACACCTGGACAGGTCTCTAGTCCATCACAGGGACACATAGAGATAAACGAGACAAACAGCCATTCACTCTCTCACTCACACCTAGAGACAATTTAGAGTTACCAATCAGTCTGACATGCATGTTTTTGGTCTGTGGGAGGAAACCGGAGTACCAGGAGGAAACTCATACATGCAGAGAGAGAACATGCAAATTCCACCCAGAAAGGTACCCGGACTGGGATTTGAACTGGAGTACCCTGCTTGGTAAGAGGTGGCAGCTCTATCAACTGCATCCCCGTACTGCCTGGAACAACAATGGAATGTAAAATCAGTGCTGATGTACAGAGCTGTAAAAACGTGTTCACGTGAACCACAACGGAAAGGATGAACTGACTTTGTTTTTGGCCCTGCTCAAACTGATTAGCTTGTCAATCTGATCAGAATTGAGCTATTTATCCAAAAATACCATATATGGCAAGTAAAACTGTATTGCTCATGAGTTTGACCAGAGAACCTTTCCTTAATAGATCATCCATCCATTTTATTCTGCTTATCTGGGGTCAGGTCACGGGGCTAGCAGCCTAAGTAGGGAGACCCAGACTTCCCTCTCCCCAGCCACTTGGATCCTATAGCTCCCATAGATCATAGATCCAATTGATCTAATAGATCATACATTGTTTTAAATTACCTATACTTGTTGTCAATGTACGTAAATACAGAGGTTTCTGTTATTCTAATAGATTTTAATTAGCACATGTTAATTTATCTGAGTTACAGGTTCCCTCCATTCGGCTTCATTTAATATGGAAATTGCACCTGCATCTCTATCCTTCATGCTTCATTTACGCTATTTTTTTCCTTCCTTCCTCATATCCTCAGCCAAGCCTCTGTGCTCTCTTCCCCTTCCAGTGGTCCCCTGCACCTCCGTCTCCACCTCATGGTTTCAGACGGAGAGTGTGAAATGGAGCTTGTTTAATTAAATATTAACAGCCTGCTGATGAGGGGATTGAGCGTGAGAGTGGCAGAAGGAGCGCCCCCTGAATCCTCTGCCCTACTTCTTGCTGTTAATGTCCACTGGACATTATTCATGTATCAGCTAACCTGCACTGCCACCTAAGAGGCCACAGGGGTAGCAGCGAGCGGTGCCAAAGTGGCACGGCTCGCTCACACTGAATGAACCGAGGTCAATCAACATTAATAGAAATTCTATCGGGGTGGTAGAATTCCAGGGTGGAGCGAAGCTTTTATTTTTAATCAGCCTGTCAGATTCTGTTTCTATATGTTGAGATAAGAGTGTTCAGAAAGAAAGTGGCTGCTATAGAACATTGCGTGACCGGGTGTATACAGTAGGTAAAAGCAAATAGACAGCTGCCAAAGTCAACTGTGGAGTTTCTTTTCAAAATTGATGGTGTTGAGATACAAAGAGTGAATGAAGTAAGGTTTTTGGGAGTAATTATCAATGATAAATTGTCATGGAAAAAAACATATTAATTTTGTAAGAACTAAAATGTCCAAGTCCATGGCAGTACTGCATAAATCGAGGGACTTACTGACTGACAAGGCTTTGTGTTTGCTGCATAATACAATTATTGTCCCGCATTTAATTTATTGCATTGGTGTCTGGGGTGCAGCTTGTAAAACTGTAACCAAGTCTAATTTTATTTTACAAAAAAGAGCTGTAAGAACTATCTCAAGAAAACATCATTGTCATCTACTCTACTCTGATGCATGCTCAATGCATGCTTGCTTTTTTAGATCATTGTCATCCTTCAAGTATTTTATTTTATCAACTGAAATTACTTACGTTTTACGATTTGGTGGACTACTATATTCTATTATTCTATTATTGTGGGTGGCCGTGGTGTAGTGGTAATGGCAGTTGACCCCTGATCGGAAGGTTGGAGGTTCGAATCCCGCATCCGCCTACCATGTGTCGTTGTGTCCCTGGGCAAGACACTTAACCCCGAGTTGCTCCCGGTAGGTCTGGATGGTGCCTTTCAAGTCAGGCTACCACTACCGGTGTATGAATGTCTGAATGAATGGGTGGATGGCTGGTATTGTAAAGTGCTTTGGGGCTCCTCACAGGGGGCTAGAAAGCGCTATATAAATAAGCTCCATTTACCATTACTTATGTTCATGGCTCAGAATCATAATTTACCATTGAACATACAAGCGTATTTTGTAAAAAGGAGTAGTTGTTATAATTTAAAAGGGACTGATATTTTTGTAAAGCCAAAGTATAGAACAAGTTTAAGGGGTAGGTCTACTTTAATGAAGGGAATTGGTTTATGGAATGTTTTGAATAATGATATTAAAAAAAGATGAATCATTATTTGTATTTAAGAAAAAGATCAAGAATATAATGCTGATGAGATACTGTTAAGTTAGTTAATATTAGGGAAATATAATGAATAATTGTGATGTTTTGTGGTTTGTTGTATTATTTGTGAGTAATTGCTTGAATTGATTGTTTGAATTGATTTTATTAAGAAGGGGCAGAAATTATGAGATTTATTCTTCTTCTGCTGCCTTTCATTTTATAGGTATTTTTAATTGTTGTTGTTTTTTCTTGAAATTGTATTGTTTTTTAATTGGAACGAATAAATAAACAAACAAAAACAAAAAACAAAACAAAGTGCAGATAGAACACACCAGATGAATCTAGTATTTGACTGAAAAGTGGATAAACTACTTCACATCATTTTTTTTCTCAACAGCACAGTGTGCAGTTATGTCTTCAATACAAGTGCATGATAAACTCTCAGCCTTACTTTCACCCCCAAAGTGAATTTAATTTTGAAGTTGGCTGTTATGAATATAAACAAATGAATTTTTCTTAAACCACAAGTTATTATCAGCTCACTCGCAGCTTAAAATGTAATAATAGTGGAGACAACAAATGTAGCATCCCTCCTAAGGGACATTTCTTGTTCCAGTTCTGGTGTTTGTGTAGGCATTAACATACACAAGCCTTCATAATCTGAACAATTAGGTTTGATTAAACCAGGGTTTATGCTGTGTTTGAGAAAATTGGCACAATTTGCTTGTGTTTCAAGTAGCTTTACAACAAAGATGAGATTTTAGCATCAGCATCAAAAACACATGGCAAACCCAAGGCCAAGTCTTTGGCGAGTTGCACTGGCTCTGTAAGTGTTACTGTTTGTGTTGTACTTAAGCTGTCTTCAGAACTCAGTCAAGCTATTAGAGACCTTTCAGCTCACACCCCATGTGCCAGGTTATTTGTCTTTGTATGTTCTCTGTCCGAGCATTCATTTGAGTTGCCTTCAAAAGTGGACACAAGCAAAAGTTCCTTACCACTGCCTTTTTAATTTCTCTCCGTGAGAGGTATTGACGTTCAAAGTGAACACATCACACAGTTCAAGGAGGCTGTGAAGCAATTAGGGCTCCTCTCTGCTTCTGGTGTGTCATCCCCAGTAAATAAAGCTCCCTGCAGCTCAAGGCAAGTCCTGACAGGAGAAAATACCGAGCAGACTAGCTGCCGCTGGAATTCAAAGGGATGAACACAGACTAACCTTCTTCTCTCCTCCGCACATTCTCAGCCGAACAGCAGAATTTAGAGGTGGGAGTCGGCAGCGTGTGTCTTTGGGTTGATCCGCTGGTGCAGTCTTCCATCAAGAGATGACCACACGGTGAAGCTTATAGTCCCAGTTGCTTTGTTCGACTCCAGCTGTGTGAGCAGGTTAACCAACCTACACACAACATCCATGGCTGAACATGCAGTCCTTTATTCACATGGCTTTTGTATTTTTCTTTTAAATTAAGTCATTGCTCGTTTGCGATTTTTGCTATTATGCTGTGTTTTTCTTGATTTTTAACCTGTTGTCATTTTAAAGGACATGGCCCACCATGTTTTCAAATTGCATCGCCATTAATATTTAGTAGTTAATTAAATAATAAAACAGGAGCGTTTATTTATATTGTAGAGAAATAACGCTAAATGTGTTATTTCATGATTTATAGCAGATTTTAGCAGCAGCTCCGGGAAAATCTGCCCCTCTCCATATATGGGCATTGACGTCACTGAAGTATCCGCCTTGAATGCATGCGGAGTTATAACAAGCATGCATGAACGTAGCTTCCTGTTAGACCCTAACTCTCCTGACCAGAGTAGTTAGGAATACAACTAATAAAAGCGATGTGTTGCCCTCTGTTGCAATACCTCGAAGGATGGCGTTAGTGTTCATTATTTCCCCCAAAATCTAAAGAATTCATAATGGATTTATAAAGTGGACCGACCAACAAAGAAGGCTTGCACCTCGACATGAGAAATCGGGTGGTTTTGCGGGTAAGACTTTTGCTCTATTTAATTTACCCGCGCGCATGACGTGAGGTCCACTCTGTGTGTGTTGCTTGCCCGCGTGGTGTGTCAGCGACAGATGCAGCGGGTGACGTGAGGTCCACTCTGTGTGCTTGCCCGCGTGGTGTGTCCGCGACAGATGCAACGGGTTAGCGGCTTATTAAAAAGTTCTAAAAAAAAAAAAAAACAGGGAGCGCTGGTCCTGAACCCACAGCCCACCAGGAAATATTTAGAACCTCTGCAGCCACGTAGGACACGAGTTTAACTGCAGTTTTAACTCTCACTCTCATAAGCCTCCATCGCGAACTCACTCGTGCCTTCTGAGTGGAGCCTGTATTTACGTCACTCCGGACTTCGGCAATCTTCGGCGGGGTTTCCGGATGTTTCCGGGACTTCATTGTTTTTTTGGGGGGGGGGTTTACACTCGCCTGGCCCAAATGCAAAAATGAAAATAGACATCATATTCTACTTCAGTAATTGTCTAATATGGTGAATTGTTACTGTCACTGTGGGTGTTGTCCTTTAAGTACTGTACTGTTTTTGTTAAGCACTTTGGTCACCATCACCGTGGTTGTGTAAAGTGCTATAGAAATAAATAAATGAAACGAAATGAATGAAATGTGTTTTTCAGGCTAAAGCCATCATTTGAAATCAGTTTACCAGTCCTGGCAGGGTGGTTTTTATTCACCTTTGCTTCTGGCTGATTATCAGTCACTGATTTAAGCATAACTACATGACAGATGGCCTTACATGAAATAGACTTCTAAAGCAGTGGTTCTGAAACAGGGGTCCTCGGACCCCCGGGGGTCCATGAGCTGGTGCTTGGGGGTCCACAACTTTAAAAAAAAAAATAAAAAAAAAAAAAAAAAAAAAAAAAAA
>JBBPBX010003921.1:41243-79585 GCA_038048925.1 Garcialebias charrua | reverse complement strand
GGACTGACGTCGGGACTCACGTCAGGACTGACATCAGGACTCTCATCAGGACTGATGTCGGGACTGACGTCGGGACTGACATCAGGACTGACATCGGGACTCGCAGCAGGACTGACATTGGGACTGACATCGGGACCCACATCAGGACTGGTGTCGGGACTGATGTCGGGACTCACGTCGGGACTGACATCAGGACTCTCATCGGGACTGACATCGGGACTATCAGGACTCTCATCAGGACTGACATTGGGACTGACATCAGGACTCTCATCAGGACTCTCATCGGGACTGACATTGGGACTCACGTCGGGACTTACATCAGGACTCTCATCGGGACTGACATTGGGACTGACATCAGGACTCTCATCAGGACTCTCATCGGGACTGACGTCGGGACTCGCGTCGGGACTCACGTCGGGACTGACATCAGGACTCTCATCGGGACTGACATCGGGACTGACATCAGGACTCTTATCAGGACTGACATCGGGACTGACATCAGGACTCTCATCAGGACTGACATCGGGACTGACATCGGGACTGACATCGGGACTGACATCGGGACTGACATCGGGACTGACGTCGGGACTGACGTCGGGACTGACGTCAGGACTGACGTCGGGACTGACATCGGGACCCACATCGGGACCCACATCGGGACCCACATCGGGACCCACGTCGGGACTGACATCGGGACTGACATCGGGACCGACATCGGGACCGACGTCGGGACTGACATCAGGACTGACATCAGGACTGTCATTTGGACTGACGTCGGGACTGACGTCGGGACTAACATTGGGACCCATATTGGGACTGACATCAGGACTGACATTGGGACTGACATCAGGACTGACGTCGGGACTGACATTTGGACTGACGTCGGGACTGACATCAGGACTGACGTCGGGACTGAGGTCGGGACTGAGGTCGGGACTGACGTCGGGACTGACGTCGGGACTGACGTCGGGACTGACATCAGGACTGACATCAGGACTGACATCAGGACTGACATTGGGACTGACATTGGGACTGACGTCGGGACTGACGTCGGGACTGACATCAGGACTGACATCAGGACTGACATCAGGACTGGCATCAGGACTGACATCAGGACTGACATCAGGACTGACATTGGGACTGACGTCGGGACTGACATCAGGACTGACATCAGGACTGTCATTTGGACTGACGTTGGGACTAACATTGGGACCCATATTGGGACTGACATCAGGACTGACATTGGGACTGACATCAGGACTGACGTCGGGACTAACATCGGGACCCACATTGGGACTGGAATCAGGACTGACATCGGGACTGACATCGGGACTCACTTCGGGACTGACATCAGGACTGACATTGGGACTGACATTGGGACACATCGTGACTGACATCGGGACTCACGTCAGGACTGACATTGGGACTGACATCGGGACTGACATCGAGACTGACATCGAGACTCGCATCAGGACTGACGTCGGGACTGACATCGGGACTCGCATCAGGAGCCTGAACTTCTGCAGCTTAATAAAGGACGGATTCTGCACGAGGACCAGGGGCTCAGAGTCTACTCACCTTACTGAACTTACTCTGCTCAATCATTTTGTTCTCTATTCTTCATCCCAAAAACTACAGTGTACATAAAGATGCTTTGAGGCAACAACCAACCACTGCTCCACTGTGTCACCTGGACACCTACGTGCACTCACTCCAGATCAGACTCTAACTAAAGACTTAACAAAAGTACTCGGCTGAAACTCACACCTGCACATGAATATTCAAACCCCACACGGAAAGGGAGGTGCATGTTATGCAACAGTGTCGACCACTGCTCCACCGTGTTGCACCGTCTCCTCTCCAACCCTCCCCCATTTACTCTGACAGCTTCATCGCTGAGTTTGATTTAAAAAACGTTAAAGTGAAAACATTTCTGTACTGACCACAGAGTAATTTATGCATGTCTCCACTTTATTAAACAAGTGTGTGTGTTAATATTTTACTCTATTAATATTTTACTTTCTGCAGAATGTTATGAAAACTTCCATTAGAGAAAAAAAGACAAAACTAAAACAGAAATATTGAAGTAAATATATTAAAATACAACTGTTACTCTTATGTGTCAATTTCTCAGAAAGAGGTTTTATTCTTAACAGTGTAGATGCAGATGTAATAGTAAAAGATTATTTCATAAAATATTTGTTTAAATCATTTTAAACTCGTGCTCAGTCTAATAGTGGAAGATTAATGTGGGCAGGAGGCTGTAAGCCTTAGAGACAATATTCTTGGGATAATATTAAAACATTTTTGCAATAGCCAGCTTAAAGTTTTTTTCAATGCATGATTAAATAAATGTAAAAAAAAACTTTTTTTAATTTAAAGAATAAACAATACATTAAAAATAAATGTGTTCCACTGTGAAGCTTTCTGCTGAAAACATCCTGACTTTGAAAGTGTTTTATCTCAATAATTACAGAAAATAATTAAAACTTTATTCTAGTTTTACAATGTTTTCTTTAAAGACATTTTTAAATCTGAGAAATACATGTAGACAATAAGGAGTGTCACACAGCTCGGCCTCAGATGACATGAGAAAAGTGTTGGTGACAATAAAATGGCCGTTGTTCAATAATGCATGACCGTCATCCGGTGTTTTCAGCAGATTTTCTGCTCAGATATCGTGCACAAAGGGCTGCGATGACACAGAAAGCAGCTGACATGGAGGGCGAGTGGAAGAAGGGCATGTTTCTGGAAGAGGGAGCAGAGAAGATGCACATTAAGAGTCAGAGCTTGACGTGACGGAACAGTGAGACGAGTAATGATAAAACAGGAGCCGAGGCAGACGGCAGAGAGAAGCAGCTGAAGTGTTGGACGAGGCGGAAGGATGAGAGGGACGATGACGGGGAGGCAGCTGGACGTAAAGAGCTGCGAGCAGAACGAGGCAGGCTCGTTGTAAACACTCCGTCCTGTCGACGTCCAGCTCCGAACGGCTCAGAAGGGCTTCCTCTTCCTGCCACGCGTCATCACGCTGGATGAAGGGAAGGTGAGCGCTTCAGACGAGGTGTCGCAGTTGGATAAACGGGGCGCAGGCGTTGGGAAACAATCTGTCAGAAGCAGGACTTTACTACACACGAACAGAAGTTTTTCTACTACAGCACATGCTGGTGCACGGCAGGAGCCGAGGACTCCAGCAGCGACTTCAGGGAACTCCTGAACCACGGGGGGGAGGCGCTCACTATGAAGGTTTAGTTGTATTTATATAAAAGTACATTAACACGACTGCAACCACCATGTTATAATCATCATGGTCTGATGGACCTGGATTTTCACACAATTCAAATTATTTATGGAAGATTTTAAGTCTATTATATCAGCACACTTCATAAATGGATGTAAGGAAAAAGGTTTTTGCTCTTGTTTGTCTTTGTTCTCACGTTTAATTTAAGTCAGGGATGCACAATATTATCGGCATGGTATCAGTATCGGCTCATATCAGCGTTTAGGTTAAACATCAGACCTTTCCGATGTCATTGAGAAGTTAATAGCCGATAGCACAACTTTTATTTTTATTTTTATGAAGTTAAAAGTAAAACATTACACGATAGTTATCAATACACATTCAACAAAAAACAAACAAAAAAGAACAAAAGCCGGGGAGATTATTCAAATAAACACATTAAATAAAGAGCACAAATCAAACGTTTTTATAGTTTTCTTCTTGCTTCAGTCACGAATGTTTACAATGTTCAGACTCCTTGTGGAAGGCCTGAAAAGAGGGAACACATTGACTAACCTTTGACTTGTGTATATGATAATTCCCTAAAAGTATGATGACATTTATGATATATATAGTTCTGTTTTTGGTATCATGGACTCCAAACAGTACATTGTTTCAACTTAAACAAAAATTAAGAGTCAATCTTTCTCTGGATAAATGAGATAACTTATTTCCAGAAGGTGGCAGTTCTGTGACAAAGCCAGAACAGGTGGATCATAGTCTCAGGTTCAGTCTCTCACAGAGAGCAATTCACACAAATATTTTCTTAAATTTCAACATATATTGCTTGGCAGGGTAGTACCTGGATTAATTTACAAGATACTTATCTTACGTTGTTGATAACTAAATATCTATACTGTATGGCTAAACTGTCCAGATGACCTAACTGAGAATTTTTGGATTTGGTACCTGGATTATTGAGCAGGAACTTTATCTGTATGGCAGGTTCCACACATTGACCCAGTCCAGTCCATCCACAAATCCAGCCCAGTAATGAACAACATAGGGGATAGTGGTAATATCCGCTTACAATAATGACCTAATATTAAGATGATTATTTTTTTATTTAACTAAAAAGCATAAACAACCTACTGGTGTCATCAAGGGGTCAAAAGTTGGAACAACAGCTGGTTTCTCAACATCTTTTAATAAAGTATATTACTAAAGTTAGAATACTCGAGGGAATAGCATTCTAGCACGACTCGTTGGGTGATTTTTACCACAGACATTTGGATCCATGAAACTGAAGCCAAGGCTAACTATAGGATTTATCAAACAGGAAAGTCTTAAGTCCAGTCTTCAAACTGGACAATGTGTCAGCGTCATGGACAGAAACTGGAAGTTGGTTCCACAAGAGAGGAGCCTGAGAACTTAAAGATCTTCCTCACATTCTGCTGCTGGAAACTCTAGGAACCACAAGTAAACCCGCAGTCTGAGAGAGAAGTGCTCTGTTAGGAAAATTTGGAACAGAGTTTGATTTATAATGTTCTTCTGGATTTACTGTATTCATGTCACCATTAGCAGTTTTAGGGATTTATGTGTGTTCAAAGAACCTCCGCTGTTTTTCATTTACACTGTTCATCACAGATTTAGTCTTTTTGGTTGTCCGTCAGCGAGACGTGCCTAAAAGTTTTGACTGCACTTTTTAAAAAAACTTTTCTTTTGTTCGGTCTCTTTAAATATTTGACTGCAGAATGTTGTGTAAGTCAGCGTTTGTCTGCTCACCACTTATTCAAGCTTGTTTTGTTTTTGTCGCTTTTCACACCAACCATTTTTTTTATTCCTAATTTTAACTTGCGCCGCCGTCTCGGCCGACAGAGAGAAGCGAGCATTACAACCTCCACACAGGCTTGTTAGCTGCAGAGATGGCAGGTAGAGCCAGCAGCAGAGCCAACGAGCGGCACGGTGTGAGCATCCGTGACGTCTCTGGCAGGACTCGTCCGTTTGTGCTTCCAGGGAGCTCAGGAGGAGAGCAGAGTCAGAGCTGAACCTTCACCACATCAAGTGACGGGCTTGTTTTTCTCATCCACAAACCATTCCTCAACTTCTGCACGTTTTCTTCTATATTTGTACTTTTCATTTGCTTAAAAGATATTTAAACTCGTCTTGTCTGTTACTAATTTATTTAATTCTTTCATTTATTTTATTATGAAATGTTTGATTGATGGTCGTGAGGAACTCTTAGTTTTAGGTTACGTTTGTTACTGTAGCATATTGGTTGTTTCAAACGTACTTCCATTTAATAAATGTAAAGATCCATTGCTTCTGTTAAGGAGGGAAAGCAGAGACATGTTTTAAGGATATAAACATTTACCAGTGCTGATGGTTTGAAAAATGTCATTTACACCCAGATGTTTAAAGTCTGAGGATGTTCACAGCAAACCAAAGAAACTAAACGGGTAATCTTGGTTAATTTACCGAGCGTTACTCTACGTCTTCATCTGGGGGCATGTGCTGGCCTTATTTATTGATTTATTTTCATTTCACTTTTATTTAACCAGGCATAAACAATAAGAATAACTTATTTACAGAGCTGTGGCAGCACCAACAGGTTCTTGTAGGGTCAAGGGAAGTAAAGCAAAACCATGAAATATAGAAGTCGTTAAGAAGGAAACAGAAATTACATTAACAACAGTTCATTGTCAAAGTTTAACGAAAACATTACTGAGCATGAAAACATTCACAAATATCTTTTAAATGGCTTTTAAACTATTTTTCAAACTAGAAACGGAGACAACTGAGATCAGACCCAAAGTTTTTTTTTAAGCATATTCCATTCAGATGGAGCAGCAGAGCCAGACTTGGTCTTTAAGGAAGGGGGAAGGGAAGTCTGAGATGGTCATCATGCAAGGGACTTCACAATCTCATCCGGAATAGAACTAAAACTCTAAAAGCATATCAAATAGTGTCATCTGCATATAAATGAATGGAGGCCTCACTAACAGAGTGTGAGATATAATTTATAAATATGGAGAAAAAAGTTGGACCAAAAATGGAGCCTTGCAGAACACATGACATAAACAGAAGAAACTGTGAAGTATGAGTCAACTTTCATTTGCTGCAACTTATTTGAAAGATAATGGAGCTATCCAATATTCTCAGTCAGGTCATCTGGACAGTTTCTTTTTTATAGAAATGTTTCACCCTCTATCTGGAGGGCTTCATCAGTCAGAGGAGTTCCAGTAAACGGTTTCCCCACCTAGAAGTAAGCTTCTTAAGTGGACCACCCCGTTTGCTGGAGCTAAGATGGTTTCTGGGGGCTGTCCTGTCCCTCGTCGAGTCCTCCCAGGCAGCCAAAGTGGTTCAAGGCAACAAATAATGGAGCCATGTTAGTGGCTGTCCTGAAATTCTAATATGTCAAGTTGTTTCGATAAAACAGAATGATCAACTGAGTGAAAAGCTTTCACTAAATCAACTAAAACTGAATTCTGCTGCACAATACTGTTTGAGTCCAATGCAGATGTTATATCAACATCAGTCATTATCACTCTCCATTGGTTAAAGTCCAGGGATGGTGATCTCAGAATGAGACATTATGAATCAAATCCTCTGTCTTCATCCTTTAAGTGTTGGTAAAGACCTGAGAACCAGTGTAAAACTGAATTTAAAGAGCCTCTGAATCTGAGTCCATTCAAACATGGTCACAGACTGTGAAGCTCTCAGCATGAAGCTCAGGCAATAAAAAGAGCTGCTGCACAGTAATAACCTCTGACAGGTTAACACTGCCACTCAGCACTTTGTCTGAAGGCCAACGCTTTATAAGGGCTCAGTTTGAAATGTTCATATCTGCAGATTAAGAGCTTTATTGTCTGAATTCCAGCTGTCTTTGGAGCTGTCTGCAGAAGAACTGAACTTCCTGATGAGTGGTAATCAGGTTATCTACTGTCATTATTCTAAAGTCCAATAAAGGCTTGATCAGATGGAACAGAACTTCAAATAAACTTTTGGCCTGGTTTGACTTGGTCTACAGCACTGGAGGCCCAGCATTATTCTGTTTGACTTGCAAAGTATTAAATTATTGATAAAGCTCAGACACAGACTCACAGAGACTCTTACAGGTCTCTCTTGTACATGAGTCCTCAGGGCTCAATGAGACTAACCTGTATAAATAAAGGTTGAATTAATATACAGTAACGTCAGTGTGCCCATCAGAACATATTGGCTCTGTAGAAATGTGGGTTTGCATCCAGCCCCTGGTACGGTGAGAAAAAGAGTGAGATAATTTACTTAAACTGGCCACCTAGCTATTCTCTCAACACTTTTCTTGTTTGCTCCATTTTTCTTGCTAACGTTGCTTCATAATAATAATAATAATTAATTCAATTTATAACGCACTTTTCTTTTACTGAAAATCTCAAAGTGCTACACATATATTGAATGCTACACACATTCATAAACCGGTGGCGGCAGACTACCATGCAAGGTGCTTTCCAGTCCTACCGGGAGCAACTCAGGGTTAAGTGTCTTGCCCAAGGACACATCCTGGGTCAGTTTGGGTCATCTTTAGTTTACATTTTAACCAAAAGCTTAAGTTGAAGCAAGCACTAGAGTTGCATTCTGGCCTAAAAATAATCTGATCCGACCCAGCCCATAGCCATCATTTCCGAACCCCGCCCGACATGACGACTTAACAGTAATTACAGGTCTGAACCTGAAAACCCCTCAACATTTTTTAGCTTTAAAGTATGTGTGACATGATTTTGGAACTACCGTATGCATAAAGTGGCACAACATATATATATGTTGTATCATTCAACTATGTTTGTTTTTACAAACAAAATGATAAATCAATGACAATTTGGTTAAAAGTGATTTTAAAATTGGCGCCGTGTTTCGTCAAGGGACATCCGGGTACTTACGCATGCAACATCGTGACGTAGAGACCAGCACGGTTGTCTGCCGCTGCTATTAGCGTGCAGTGTAATTGTCTTCAAGATTGCCTATATTCTTTTGTATAACTTGAAAAATGCCGGTACGTTGTGTCACATTTGGGTGTTCTAACATCGCCAGCTCTGTAGACGACTAAGATCGTGTTCCAGCATTTAGCCCTTGGAACTTTGCTCATCTGAAACGTCGGATTTCCCCTCGCACCACCTGGTCCACTGAACGGTAAGAGTCAAATAAATACGGCTGCAGACCTAAATTATAACCAGCTGTTTCTTGTTCAACACCCGAACTAACTTCAGCTTCCCAAACTGAAGACAAATTGCTCAAATCTTCACTTAAATTGCTTATTTCTTCGGTTTCTATGTTCTCTGCCATAGTTATTTACAAGGTGCATTCTGGCGATTGCGTCATAAAATGCGTCGGCGTTTGACCCCTCCTTTCTCCACCCGAAAACTGCGACACTCTGAAGAAAGCTATTTTATTAAAAAATACTTTTCTATATTAATTAGTCGAAGCATCTGTGTGCAAAAAAAATCAAAGCTGAGTAGCTACTCTGCCACTTTATGGATAGTTCCAAAATCATGTCACACACACTTTAACTGCGTACACAGCTAACAGTCCGGGAACGTGGCTGACTAAATGGGGCAGAAGATCGGAGCTGAGGTGGTGTTTGTCCTTTCATGGCCATCAAAGATCATTAAATTCCTGCTGTGACATGTTGAATATTTTGGGATCTCATCTGTTTTGGTCATCGGCCGCGCGCGTCCACTGAGTGCAATGTCTGAATGAACGTTTATTTGGGCGATAGATCGCTTCCTGGCAGTACAGACCCTTCTGAAGCTTAAAGGACAACATCCACCATGACAGTAACAATTCACCATATAGGACAATTACTGTAATTTAATATTATGTCTATTTTCATTTTTGCATTTGGGCCAGGCGAGGGTTAAAAAAAAAAAAAAAAAAAACACTCCCGAATGAATCCGGAAACCTGGCCGAAGAGTCCCGAAGTGTCATGTGACTTTTGTTACATCTCCACCCAGAAGGCAGAAGGCAGGAGTGAGTTTCCATGGAGGTTTATGAGAGAGAGTGGGAGTTAAAACTGCATATTTCCTGGTGCATTTGTGTGTACATATGGACCAGCGCTCTGATTTTATTTATTATTTATTTTATAACACCGCTGCGGACCGTTGCTGCTCTCACCCATTCTGCCCAGAGGAGCGAGCCGCGCGCGTCTCTGGCTCCTCGTTCCGCTGGTCACCTTTGAAGTTCCGAATTCGTGCCGGTGTAATTTGCTCCCTCGAGTGTATGTATTTGCTCTCGTCTTGTTGTTGCGGGGAGCACGGGGGAGCACGCGCGCAGAGCTCCGCTGCGCGGCTGCCTTTCTGTACTCCCGACCTGTCTGGTCACGGGGGGAGAGAATAAAAAGCCGATGCGGAAATGAATGAATTTGTCGCGATCAAACGAATTAAACTAGTATGTCTACGTGGATGCTCGCTCAGAATATGATAGACATGAGTGAGCGACAGCAGGATTAATCAACAGGCAGCTTTAGGGAATATTTAAAAATGCTTCGCTTTTTCTTTTCCTCGCTCAGAGCAGCGGTCATGGAAGTTGATGAATGCTTATTATAACTCCGCCTGTAACTCCAAGGCGTCACTTTAGTGACGTGAATGCCCATGTGAATGCCCATATATGGAGAGGAGCAGATTTTTCCTGGAGCTTCTGCTAAAATCTGCTATAAATCATGAAATAACACATTTAGCGTTATTTCTCTACAATATAAATAAACGCTCCTGTATTATTTTTAAATAAACTAATAAATATTAATGGCGATGCAATTTGAAAACATGGTGGGTGTTGGACTTTAACTGAACTTTTTACCTCCTTCAAGGCTGGTCAGCTGGTGGTGAAATGGCCACGTGCGGCTGGTGAAGGTGTGGCAAGCCATGTTTCTATATAATTGGAATGTATGGCCAGCCATGTTGCCATATAATTGGATCACGGACAAAAGCCCGTCCTGAATTCAGGGCCAGGTTAGAAATGACAGCTCTATCAACCACGGAGTCATTTCTTGGTTTGATTTGTTCATAACTGATTTCCTCTTTTTATTATTTTGTTTATCCTGTTCGTCTTTCGATCTCTCGCTCAATTTTTCCCTCATTCCTGAACTAGATCCCGAGATACTTAAACTCCTCCACGCAGGATCTTCTCTTCAAAAATGTCCACGATTGCAGCCAAGTGCATCCAGAAAACCTTTGTGTCACACACACACACAAACGGGCATCTCTGTAAAGCTGCCGTGTCAACCAACAATCGCAGACCTAATGAACTTGTTGAGAACGACGTGATGAGAGCGACGTGATGAGAGCGACGTGATGAGAGCGACGTGATGAGAGCGACGTGATGAGAGCGACGTGATGAGAGCGACGTGATGAGAGCGACGTGATGAGAGCGACGTGATGAGAGCGACGTGATGAGAGCAGGCAGCATGTTGGAGGAGAGCTGTGAGAAAAAACTAAGTGTGGCAGAAAAATCACAAAACCACGAGGAGCTGAAACAAACGAAGGCCACAGAGGTGCACAGCTGTGAGGTCGACCACAATGATGTTTCCATTTTTCTCCAGAAATCAGAACTGATGACTGACTTTATTCTTTTAATTATCCGCACTACATTTAATAAAATATAACACAATATAATGCAGTTTCTGATCATTTACATAAAAAGTCACATTTGAATAAATTCTGGTAGAGCTTCTTTAAATACAAAACCTTTCATGAACCTTTCTGTCTACTTCTGTTGTCAGATGTTACAAACCTAAATTACTGTATTCTAAGACTCACATCCTTTGATCTATATATATATTTTTATTTTTTTATTTCCTAATTTTGAAAGACCACTACTTGTGTCTGCAACACTGAATTTGATTGAGTTTTTTTTTGTACAGTCAGTCATATGTCTTAGGCAGTTTTTCATTCTTTGTTGTATTTCTTTTTAATAGTTAAATACTGTTTTTTTTAATTGTTTTATTGTTTGTTGCTGCAAGAACATAATCTTTAAGACTACCGGTAGTTGTAGATATGTCTGTCTAATGATGTGCAAGTGCAGCAACAATGTCTCAGAGGTAATGACTTTGATAAGAATTAGGGCTGAACAATTATTTGCATGTGCAATAATATTGCAATATGATAAAATAAGATTTTGTAATTGCAAAGGCTGCATTTTAACTGGTCACGTGATCTGGTCATGTGACATGTGATTGAGCAGGGAGCAGGGGCCTCATGTACAAAGACTTGCGTAGATTTCTTACTGAAAAGTCACGTACGGACAAATCCAGAAAAGTGTCCACGCACAAAAAAATCCAGATTTATCAAACTGTGCGTACACCGGAAACCACGCACATTCCTTATGTACAACACAATCAACGTGGAATTCAGCGCACATGAGAGAGTGGCCGACTCCGCCTTTGACACGCCTCCGTATGAATATGCAAAGTCATTCAAATATGCCATGCACGACAGGAATGTCGTCTCTGCTCCATTGCAAATCATGTCGGAACGTGGAAAAAAGAGGAACTTCACGGACTGTGAACAGGAATCACTTCTGAGTGAGGCAGAGAAGCACGGAAAAAGGCTTTATTTGGCACGCGCAGCGCAAAACAAACCATCCACTTTTAAATAAAAAGTTGACCAAGCTGCTCTTATATGCCTGTATAGGTTAGTGGTGAGCGCGCTCGCCCTTCGTCCCAAAGGTCCTGAGATCGACTCCCGCATGGTACAACGTTTTTTTTATTTTGTTATTCCAGATTTAAAGAACACAGGAAAACTATTTAATGAAACAACAAGAAATAGAACAATACATGAAATGAAAGGAAGCAGACGATTTCTTGTTTTGTAAATAGTTGTCATGTGTATTTAAATCTGGAACGAAAAAAAAAAACATTGTACCATGCGAGATTCGAACTCATGACCTTTGGAACTAAAGGCAAGCGCTCTACACACTGACCTAAACGTAGGCATATTGGTACAGCTTGGTTAACTTCTTATTTAAAGAAATCACATCTCAGTGTTGTCAATATCGTTGCCACTATTTGGCGCATGCTTTTATATCCACTCATCTAATTGCGTCCATGTGGATGTAATAATCGTTAATCATGTGTGTTTGGTGGGATTAATGATTGTTTTCACATCATGGACACAGTTTCTCAGAATCACCTGTAAGTGTCGCCAAAGGAAATATAACCACAGAAACGTGCGTACGCAAGCAGGGGAGCAGCCGTGGATTTGTACGTGGAAGCGCAGATATTCCCGTTCATATCAGATTTGATACATACGCCACTTTGCGTGGAAAGTGACGTGCGCAATGTTTTTGTGCGCACGCATGGTTGATACATGAGGCCCCAGGAGAAGTCAACACTGCAGAACCTGCCTTGCTGCTGTTGCTACCTCTCAAAGTAACACACAAATCTTTATCAACACTTAAAAAAAACACCACAAAGACATTTATGATAGTTGCATGTTAGAATGTTTGATATACAAGGTACACGGTAGAAACGATAGACGTTTAGCCTACGATAGAGATCTGTATTCTACTGGCTAAGTGCATTAATGCTGTGTCTGATGTAAAATCAGAGTTGTCAGATTTAATTGTTACTTTTTTGAGTTGAAAACTTTTTTTTTTCTTTTTTTTTTTATGTCCAGAGGACCAGACTCAGCTTTTTTAGATTTTTCTACCTGGATTATTGAGTATGCATCAGGCTACCACACCAGTGTATTTTTCAGCCCAGTGATTTGACCGAGGCTAATGCAGAAAATGTTGCAAACCCACAAGCATGTGCCAACCCTTCTCCCAGCATGTGGCTCATTCAAGAAGCACAACATGAACCATGACTTGGACTGAGAACTGAACAATGGCAGCTCTAAGAGCCTTACACGGCACACGGGGCCTCCGAGCTCATCGGCAGTTCACGATTCAGCCGGTCCTGCTTCTCACACCGATCCCCATCCACTTCCCTTTGGCACATCCCATCCTTTGCTTCTTTGTCTGTGAGCTGCACACGTGCACAGCCAGACCTCGTGAGAAACAACAATGTTGCTTGGTTGTTTGAGGCGTTCACCAAAAAAAAAATGTCTTTGTTTAATCTTTAAAAATAAAAAAAGATTGCTCCTTTGAGGACTGGTCCAAATCCTTGAAAGCTTTGACCACAAACAATAACGATCAAACTGTTACTCAATACGTGCACAGCAGTTTGTGTCCAGTCTGGTTCATTTGAAGTCATCCGTTCATCCCAGATGATCATCATGGAGTCGGGGTCTCCAGCACGCTCTGACTGGTTTGGCACCTGTCTTCTGACTGTTCCCAGTCAGGGAGGGATCCCTGTAACGTGACCGTGCCCATCACTTCTCAGAGTTTTATACTGAGAGGAACTCTCCTTGTCCTCCGCTCTGGTGGAGACTGGTTGTCTCATGTATTTGATCATTGTGTGTTTTTTGTAAGATGTTGGTGAATTCTCCTGTGTGTATCTCCCACTCAGTCTCTGGAAGCTGAAGTTGTTTTTTCAGACACTGGCAGGTCTTCTTGTCATGACTGTGTGTTTTGTGTCATTTCCTTTGTCTCAGTCTGCTGCCTTCACTTGTTCCCGATCCCAGTCACCTCAGGTGTTCGTCATGTCGTCTCGATGGTGTCCCTTAAGTTCAGCGTCTCTGTGTTTCCTCCTTGTCCGTGTATTGTGCTTTCCACAGCACCATGTTTTGTTTCTCTGTGTTTCCCTGCGCTCACTTAAGTTTTGTCTCCACGTCAGTTTTTGTTTTGTGTTTTTGTTTAATCAAATTTCTTTATTTCACATTTGAGTCCCACGTGTCTGTCTGCACTTGGGTTCAACACTACTGATGTTGCTCCTTCCAATTATTTATTACTGTTACAGGTAGTCTTCGACTTACGACATAGATCCGTTCCTACGCAGCGCCGTAAACCAATTTTCGATGCAAGTTGAAATATACGTAATATACGTACATACTGCACGATATACATGCACAGTACTGCATTACCAATCACTTAGCCTATCCTAACACAGTACCCTACATAATTATCAAAAAACACATACAGTACGTTTTGGGAGCCATAATGAAGTGGAAAAAGAGTTATGGCCTACTGGGATGCTGGTGACGCCGTATTGCTCCGTCCATTCTCTATTACGTTTACAATGTAATACTCCCGTCCAGTTCGGTCCAGAGCTTTTACAGTAAGGTCTCTCCCTGTACTTATCCACTGCTTCGCCGCTGGTTCTGCAGTCAACCTTGGTCCAGAGCGTTTACAGTACGTAACATATTCCTCCGCCTGTGTATCCCTCCAACCTCTGTATCCCTCCGCCGTCACACGCGTACAGTACAATACTGTATTCTTCTGCCGCAGTGGCCGCTGCATAACTAAAGACAAAGGCTGTTCGTAGTAAATGAGGGATGCGTCATAACCAAGAAACGTTGTAACTCGAGATAGTCGTAACCCGAGGACTACCTGTATTGATATTTCTGCTCCTTTGGAGCCGCCATCTTGACTCAAAAATGACCCAAGGCATTGAAATTAGGCCTGTTGCAATAAACAATGAATCAATTAATCTCATGATAAATGAAAATGATAACCTCATTTTCATTTATCGGCTTTATTGTTCCTTCATGTCTTTTTCTACTGAAGACGCTGGATGACAAAAGGTTAATCTCTGGTGCTCTTCACTGACCCCTCCCTTTCTCTTTTCTCTTTAAAATCTGTTTTTATCGTCCAAAATGGTGTTTTTGGATTGTTAAAAGCTGCTAAACTGAGAAGCTAAGCTACGAGCTAAGCTAACAAGCTGACCTTGGAAAAAACCTCCGTCTTGTTGAAGGTCCAAAATTCACAACTGAAACTTGTGCCTTCATGTAAAAAGTTGTTTTTTCTGCAAAAAAAGCTGATAACTTGTTTGCTGATTTGTATTAAAAGCTGTGTGTGAAAAATGCTAAAGAGCTCAAACCACACTTAGCGCCCACCATTTTGAGAACTGAAGTGAGACAGTCCATGTCACGTCTAGGGGCCTCCCTCCCATTTTTCTTATAGACACGCTGCTCACTCCCTCACTATCTATCCTTCGGTTCAAACAGTCTTATACTTCCATCCAGTGTTCAAGCAAAGGTACTACACACAAAACAAGTTAACCAACATTTCTTCTTAAATTTGATGATAATTACTAATGTCAAATTTCAAACAATAGTATCGTTAATCGCAATAATTTCTGAGACAATTAATCGCCCAGCAAAATGTGTTATCATGACAGCAGGTCTAAATGGGATGGTTTAACTTCTCGCGGCTGCTCCTTCTTTCTGACACTTGTTGATATTAGATGACTGACAAGTTCTGTTCTCCTTTGTCCATCAGGTCCATATCACCACCAATCAGAGGTTAATGAGAAGTTTATGGATGTTTGGTTGTCTTGTAGTGCTAACTGCATGGTGTTTACTCAAACCCTGAGAAGATGTTGAATGTAAGAGGGGAGAGGAGGCAGCCTTGATGGACTCCAATTGTTTTGAAGTGTTTTACTGCTCTAGTTGAATCAGAATGGACTGCTAAGGGTTTGAGGACCAGACTTAACTTTTTTAGATGTTTCTACCTGGATGGTTGAGCATGCATCAGGATGGTTTGTGGTCATAGTTGAGGTTGCAGAGGACTTTCCAAAAACCTTCATGGCAGACATGACCAAAGGTTAGAGTAGAAGTCATCGTGGTGCTGCAGGTGCTTGTCAACCTGCAGTCAGATGTCTCCACAGTCCTCCTAGCTGTTCTGATGAATCACATACATTTCTAACCTTCATCTCCTCCACACTGCTCAAAAATGAAAAGTGTGTCCTCTGCACTACTGTTACCAAATAAACAAATAAATAAAACAGGATTAGCGCACTGTGCATCATTTTAGCATTAGAGAGATAAATGTAAAGTGTGTACTTCTAAGCCAAAAATGAAAAGAAGCAAAGTAATTTTCTTATATTACCTGAAACAGAAATGACAAAATACGTTTACATAAGCTCATCTGCAATAAAACAATAAAACATCAGAAGAGTTTAAAAGAACTCTCCTGCATCCACACCACCAGCAGGACCTGTATTGTAGAAGGTCTTTTAGAAAGTGTTTCTAAGAATGTTACATGAAATAATAAATGTCTGGAGGAGAGAAGGCCAGGACTATGATGAGAAAGGCGGTGGGGGCTAATAGCTGGCATTCCGTTGTATCTGGCCTGTCATTTGGAGAAAAGCAGTTGTTGTTGGAGAGATACAGATGGTAACTCAGTCATGAAGAACCATTCAGAGTGAAGCAAACAAACGTGGAGCTGAGAGATGGGAAGACTTCTGTTTGCTTCCTGTTTTCAATAAATGCAGCTTGTTTCCTGCTGAACAGGAAACGTCTCCAGGAGTGGACTAAATCTGGGTTTGTCTAGTTTAAAATAAGACTCCGGGTTTTAAGTCAGTTCTCAATATACATTAAAAAATGGTTTGTAAGTTGTAACTGAAACTTGTGCCTTCATGTAAAAAGTTGTTTTTTCTGCAAAAAAAAGCTGATAACTTGTTTACTGATTTTTATTAAAAGCTGTGTGTGAAAAATGCTAAAGAGCTCAAACCACACTTAGCGTCCACCATTTTGAGAACTGAAGTCATCAAATTTAAGAAGAAATGTTGGTTAACTTGTTTTGCGTGTAGTACCTTTGCTTGACCACTGGATGGAAGTATAAGACTGTTTGAACCAAAGGATGGATAGTGAGGGAGTGAGCAGCGTGTCTCTATAAGAAAAATGGGAGGGAGGCCCCTTGACGTGACCTGGACTCTGTTTTTTGCAGATGATGTGGTCCGATTGGCTTCATCAGATCGTGATCTACAGCTTTCGCTGGAGCGTTTTGCAGCCGAGTGTGATGCGGCCGGGATGAGGATCAGTTCCTCCAAATCCGAGGCCATGGTCTTGAGCCGGAAAAGGGTAGCATGCCCTCTCCGGGTCGGGGAGGAGGTCCTGCCCCAAGTGGAGGAGTTTAAGTATCTCGGGGTCTTGTTCACGAATGAGGGAAAACTGGAGCGTGAGATCGATAGGCGGATAGGTGCAGCGTCCGCAGTGAAGCGGGCGCTGTACCGGTCTGTCGTGGTGAAGAGAGAGCTGAGTCGAAAGGCAAAGCTCTCAATTTACCGATCGATCTACGTTCCCACCCTCATCTATGGTCATGAGCTTTGGGTTATGACCGAAAGAACAAGATCTCGGATACAAGCGGCTGAAATGAGTTTTCTCCGCAGGGTGTCTGGACTCTCCCTTAGAGATAGGGTGAGAAGCTCAGTCATCCGGGAGGGACTCGGAGTAGAGCCGCTGCTTCTCCACATCGAGAGGAGCCAGTTGAGGTGGCTCGGGCATCTGGTTAGGATGCCTCCTGGACGCCTCCCTGGTGAGGTGTTCCGGGCATGTCCCACCGGGAGGAGACCCAGAGGAAGACCCAGGACGCGCTGGAGGGACTATGTTTCTCGGCTGGCCTGGGAACGCCTTGGGATTCCCCCAGAGGAGCTGCTCCAAGTGGCTGGGGAGAGGGAAGTCTGGGCCTCCCTACTTAGGCTGCTACCCCCGCGACCCGACCCCGGATAAGCGGAAGAAGATGGATGCATGGATGGATGGTTTGTAAGTTCAATCATGCAAGTAGATAAATGCAAAAAAGGTTATATCTTGTCATCTGGACAGTTTCTTTTAGAAATAAATTTCTATATATATACGAGTTCATTCTCTTTTTTTTTTTCTTAAAATAATTCAAAAAGTGTTTTGAATACAACCTGTGAAAACTGGCATTAAATACAAAAATATTTTGTTAATGTGTAATGAGTATATTGGTTTATTCCCTGATAATGAGCAGAATTTGTAATATTAATAATAATAATAATAATAATAATAATAATAATAATAATAATAATAATAATAATAATAATAATAATAATAATAATAATAATAATAATAAAAAAAGTANCTTTAACGCAAGAGTTGAAGTCCTTCCTGGAAAAAAACAACTTGTGAAACACAATAATAAATGTACACAAACATCTTAAATAGAGGTGCACATCATTTTTACCTCTTCACTTTATTTATATCATAATGATAGACTAAGTATCAAGTTCAAGTCAATTCCATTGTGATTTCATCACATGTGGAACATGAAGTGGAATTAAATTATGTACACAGAGTCCCAGTTACGTCCAAACATTGCAAAATATAAAGTGTAAAAATAAACCGTAAATAAGGAGCTAAGATATCCAGGTACTGTAATTGGATTGTGGAATGGTTTGGAGTATGATGTAAAAAAAGCAATGTCAATGTTTATGTTTAAGAAAATGATCAAAAACGAATTGTTAAAAAAAAGTAGTTTAATGTGTAATGTATTTGAATTAGAAATTAGGATGAGTTCTTCATTTTTGTTCTCTTACTTATAGATAATTATTGTTTGAATTGATTGTTTTAAAAAGGGGAAGATATAATAAGATTTATTTCTTCCTTCTGCTCCCTGTCATTTTATATTTTGTTTTCATATAATATATGTGATTGTTTTGTATTTTACTCTAAAATGAATAAATTCATAAATAATAAAGATATACGCTAAACCAGGGCTGTCAAAGTCACCTACAAAAGGGGGTCAAAATTAAGAAAAACGTTTAAAACCAAGGACCAGCTTCAGAATCTACATTAACTCAAATACCAAACATCTTTTCTTGGTTGCAAGTTCCTCAACAAGAGTTTGATTGGTCTCATTTGGCATTCTCTGTTGCACCTTTGACATCATAATCAAAGATTACTGAAAAAAATTAAAGTGACAAGTATTTTACATTTAACATAACATCTTGAGGGCCAGAAAAGATGCCAACGAGGGCCATGTTTGGCCCCTGGGCCTTGAGTTTGACACATATGCACTAAACGAATGTAAAACTATATGCTAAACAATCTAAGGTATATGCTAAACACTAATAATGTAAAACAATACGGCAAAACAACAGCAAACAGCTAATTTTAATATTTTATAAACTAATAGACTTTCCAAATACTCAAAGGTCACCTGACTGTGTTGTTACACTTTCCCCACATCTGAAGCAGGAGTTGTTTATGTATTTAAATAAAATAATCTATGTACAGTACAGTAGTCCTTCGTTCATTGCGGGGGATCCGTACCCTGAAGGCCCGCGATAAGTGAAAAACCACAAAGTAGTGACTGTAGTAGAAGTACAGTAGTAGGTAGTAGTTTATTTTTTATTATTTATATATTTATATATATATATATATATATATTTTTTTTTTTTCTTTCGGCTTTTTCCCTGCGTTAGGGGTCACCACAGCGATCTAGTCGCATGAAGATTTGGCAGTTGTTTTTACGCCGGATGCCCTTCCTGACACAACCACAGACCACCGAGCAACCACAGCCCTCTGTGTGGAGCAGAGAGCTGATATCTAGGGTTCCCAGGGGAGCAGATGGTGTGGGTTAAGGGCCTTGCTCAAGGGCCCAGAGTGGGGCAGATGAGGGTGGAGATAGGTGTGACTGCTTCACTTATCACTTATCCCACCCACATCTTTGATGTTGTCGGTACCGGGGCTTGAACCGGCGACCTTCCGATCACAAGCGCACCTTCTTAACCTCTGCGCCACCACTCCCCACCACTATTTATATATTTATATAAGGTATTTTAAACCCTTCCCACACTTACAATATTCTAAACAATGTTTCTAAACGCTCTAAAAAAGACAGAATGTCATGATTTCAGCTCCCGCCTCCTCTCAGACACCTGCAAGCACTCTTGGTTCAACTGCTGCCTTGTTGACTTCACATCAGTAAAAATATAATTCATCCTGCCTGATGAATATTGTTATTGCATCTATAGACAAAGTGTCAGAACAGAACCTGTTGTTGCTGTTTCATATTCACAAAACAAAACTTCATGATGTACAGAACATTTCAAAACGTTCAACATTCATCAGAAAGTTCATCAGAGACTCTACTTCCTCAGACGGCTGAAACGAGCTGGTCTGAGCAGCCCAGTCCTCACCTCCTTCTACAGGTGTGCAGTGGAGAGCATCCTGTGCTCCAGCATCAACGTGTGGCATGGAGGCTGCACAGCTGCAGAAAGAAAAGCTCTGCAGAGAGTGGTGAAGGCTGCACAGAAGATGTTGGAGTCAGTCTCCCCACCATCACAGACATCTACACCTCCAGATGCAGGAAAAGAGCCACCTGCATCATGAAGGACCACACTCACCCAGCACACACACTTTTTGCCCCGCTCCCCTCAGGACGGAGGTTGAGGAGCATTAAGTGTATGACCACTAGACTGAGGAACAGCTTCTACCCTGAGGCTGTTAGACTCATGAATCTCTAACCAGAATAGATCGCGCTGCTGTTCGATGTAACGTTTTTTATAGTACCTAGTGTATATTTAGTTTATGTTTTTTTTGTACATATCTTAGATGTTATTACTGTTTTTCTCTCACTTTTTATTGTTGGATGTAACTGAGAACTGTGTGTACATAACCTTATTTCATCACGTGTACCACATGTGGTGCGAATGACAATAAAGAAACTCTGACTCTGAAAAGTTAGAACTGTCACAGTAGAATATCTCCAGCACACAATCGGCTCCTGTCCATGGTTTATTGTGCAGAAATAGAAAAGTTTAAAATGCATTATTAATGCAGCAACATTTGATCTTTAGTAGTGGTTTTATGAAGGTACAATTTCTCTGAACTTGTGGATCGTAGAGGTTTCTGGTGAAAAGATCCCCCTTCCTTAATTGCAGTGGACAGGAGTTGAGACTTCCTCAGAGATGCTTGTCCTGAGGTCTCAGTGTGGTGGATCGCCTGGAGCAGGTCAGGATAGTCCCCAAAATGGCTGATATAATGAGACGCCTGCAGTGCAGCAGTAACTGGCTGGTGCGCGCTCCTTCACCACACTAACAGGCACGGTGTGCAGGGCTTTCCACAAACACACAGTGCCAGTTTGAATACAGAACAGTACATTAAAGTGGGCCCACCTCGCTCTCCACCTCCAGCTCCATCTGTCGTTCACAGCTTCTCCATGTTTGTCACCGTGTCTGTCTCACCCCGTCCCCCTGTCTTCCTGCGTTTACTCCAGCTATTTCTGTGTGTCTCTCTTTCCTGCGTGTTATTTGTTCTGGAAGCCAGCAGTATTTACAGGACAGCGTAACACACACACACACATCCCTACAAACACACCAACGCAAAAACATCTAGTAGTAATAAATGTGGACAGTACTCATGTGCTAATTTGTTTTTATTTATTTATTTAAGCTACAAGCTGCTTCCTTCAGAATAAATTACAGTTACGGTAGTCCCTCGTTTGTCGTGGGGATCCGTACCCTGAAGACCCGTGATAAATGAAAAAAAACGCAAAGTAGGAATAGTAGTACAAGTAGTAAGTAGTAGTTCATTTTAGTATATATACACATGGTGTGGGGAACCGGGATTCGAACCACCAACCTTCCGATCGGGGGATGACTGCCATTACCACTACGCCACGGCCGCCCATGGGGGCCACCATGGGGGCCAGCACATCTGGGCTGTCACCCCATTCGACTCGGGTGCTGTCATCCAAAGCCATGCTCTCGAGCTCTGGCATGGGAGTCAGAGGCTCAGTGGTGTCCGGGTCTGCCGGCCCCGCCGCAGCCCCCATAGCCTTGGTGACAAAGTCCGCCCGGTGCCTCCTCACCGCCTCCAGCATCTGGCTGCAGTGTGGGCAAAAGTCGGGTGCATCCAGCGCCATGTTTGTGTGCAGTATACCCAAGCAGACGGGACAGGCCTCATGGGTGTAGCCTTGGTGACAAAGTCCGCCCGGTGCCTCCTCACCGCCTCCAGCATCTGGCTGCAGTGTGGGCAAAAGTCAGGTGCATCCAGCGCCATGTTCGTGTGCAGTATACCCAAGCAGACGGGACAGGCCTCATGGGTGTCCGTCGCTGAGAGGGAAAAACCGTATCCACTGGGGCAGGCGCGCGAGGTCGGACTCGCTGCTCTGCTGGTCTTTTTTGGAAGTCTTGTCTTTAGCTTTTCTTTCTCCGGAGGCATGTCTGAGATAAGGTGAGCGAGTCCTTCCAAGATCCTTTTTCTTCTGATTTGAGACGTCTCCTCCGTCGTTCGCTTTCGCTGGCTAGCCTGCTACGAGTTAGCAGCGGTAGCGGTGTGACGCAGTTTGCGCCGTCGAGCGAAGCAGTCTGCGGAAAGAGGAGAAGAAAAAACTTTGAGGTTAAGGAAAAATGTGCCGGACTAGCTTTCGCTAGCCCAGCAGTACGCAGGAATAATTCTCTGTACGCTCTGTGTAGGGAGCAAGCTCACCTCTGGTCGAGCGATGAAGCAACAGAGAAGTCCCGCGAAGAGAGAGAGTTCAGGTTTAAGCGAGGTGAAGGGCAATAAGAGATTGATGGATGGGCGTCAGCGGCTTAAGTACTCAGAGGGCGTGGCCTCTGGCGCAACGCTGACGCCCCTGCCGTAAAGGCGTGATTGTATTCCTTCAGGTAAAACTGCACGGGCGCAATTTCCCATAATGATATGTTGCACGGAGTGACAAGACTGATAAGGGAACCTCTGTCTTGTCAAAGCTCCAAAATTCACAGTTGAAACTCGTGCCTTTGTGTAAAAAGTTGTTTTTCTCTGCAAAAAGAACTTGTTTACTGATTTTTTTTATTTTTTTTTTATTAAAAGATTTGTGTGAAAAATGATAAAGTGCTCAAACCACACTGAGTATCCGCCATTTTGAGAACCGAAGAGAGACAGCCCATGTCACGTCAAGGGTCCTCCCTCCCATTTTTCTTAAAGAGACACGCTGCTGCTCCCTCACTATCCATCATTTGATTCAAACAGTCTTATACACGTTGTCCCCGACTTATCGACATACGAGGTTCCGGACTTATGAACAGACTAACGAACAGTAAAGTTGTACAGAAAATACAGCACTGGTATGTGTTTTTAGATGAAAGTGTGTTAGCTAACCGTTTGTAAACAAAGTTCTGTACATGTTTATGAACCAGTATGTACGTTTGTGTTGAAAAATGGGTGTTCGTAGTAGCGCTAGCATACATTTTCTGACTTACGACCAAAAATCCGGACTTACGAGCGACACGTGTTTCGGGTTCCGACATACGAATTTTTGTCTTACGAGCGACTCGTAGGAACGGAACTCGCTCGTAAGTCGGGGACAACCTGTACTGCCATCTGGTGGTCAAAACTGTACTACACACAAAACAAACATTTCTTCTTAAATTTGACAATAATTACTAATTATTTTCAAATTTCAAACAGTCGTTTATCACAGTAATTTCTGAGACAGTTAATTTTCCAGTAAAACGTATCGTGACAGGCCTAGTCATGGTTGAAGTTCTGCACTCTTATCTCCTTCAGCTGCATCTTCTCATGCTGCTGATTGTGTTTTGACCTCCACGTAAAGGCTGAAAGTGATCGTGGAGGCTCACAAAGCTCCATTAAAGAGCAAAATTCCACCAATTGTGACAAGGTCATGGAAACAACACGCATGACACATGTGGCTGTAGCATCATGTTAGGTCATGGAGAGAGTAGCAGAAGATGGACTCTGTCTTTATTGTTCATTTATAACTGGAAAAAACTCCATTAGCATCACAAAAATATCCATCAGTGTGATTGTGGTTGTGTTGTAGTTGGATCTGATACAAAAACACTACATTTGTCTGTATTTGCATGTTTTTAACAAGTATTTAAATCATAATTTTGTGCTTATGTCTTTAAGTAAGCACAAATAACTGCACATTATCTATTTGTATGTTTGCATGAATAATTCTATTGTACTTTATGTTTTCAGTGCATTTTGTTGATTGATGGTCTGAGTTTATCCAGGGAGATTGAGGCAGTAGGAATGGAAGTTAGATGGTTTCATAATGCTGAAGGGGGGCAGCTGGGTGAGAGTGGTGGAGGGACTTAACCCTCGACCAAATTACTTTCTAGGAAGAGGAGCAGAGCTCCGGATGGCTCCATTCTGTGTTATAACTCACGGGGGAGATGGAGGGAGGGCGAGGGGTGAGGGCAAGATGGAGTCAGGAGGGGAAGGTGAGAGATGTGAGGAAAGAGAGTGGAGGCTCAGGTTGTTAAAGATGGAAGGAAACAGAAGAAGCTGGTGGAGACAAACATTAAAACAATAAAGCAGAGGAAGCAAAAAACAGATGATTTCATTCTAAACAAGGCAAAGAGAGAAGAAAACGTGTTGAAGCTTGATGGAGAAGAATGAGGAGAAGCAGCACGAAGATGGATCATAAACAGGAAACATCATGATCCTGCTGAGGACAGACGTCGTCTTATTTACTCTGGAGCAGAGCCTGGACCGGCTCGCTGTCCTGCTGCGCTTCTGCTCGAAACAGGGAGAAGGCACAAAATGGAGTCTGGTTCCAGGAAGGCTTATCTGAAGGAAACCAACACCAGAACCTGCAGAGCAATCCACCGTGATCCACGTTTTATACAAGGGGCTGTGATGGGGCTCTTTGACAAGTCACTAATGAAATGTGCTTTAACACTGAGAGAGAAAGATATTTGTAGTTTGTATTTTCAGTCACAGAATGCAGAAAATGCAAACATTAAAATTAAGCTTACTGCAGAAAACAAATGTATAAAACAATTGCATGAGTGTCATTGCATAACCAATAAATCCCCTTTATTATATTAATATTTTTATTGAAGCTGTTTTCTTATTCTTCTGCCTTGTTGTAAAAAGTGCACCTAAAGAAACACCACAAACTAATATAACTCTATCAGAAATGGTGTGCAGTGGTTTTGATAGCGGTTTGTTGTAAAGCAAATATAAAAGTGGTGAAAACTAAACATGAGTTTTGGAAAACGCAGCTTTATTGGAGCTCATGGCTCAGACGACGTTTGAACAGGTTACACAAAGTTGGACTTTGAGGGACTGAACTTGCATTTTCATATCTTAATGCTTTTTTACACAATCACAGATTAGGTTTTAAAATATGGGGAGATTTCACCCCTGAATGTTCAAAATACTGTACCTGTCGCGATAAACAATAAATCAATTAATCGCATGATAAATGAAAATCATCGACCTCATTTTCATTTATCATGGTGTTTATCATGTCTCTTTCTATTGAAGACACTGGATGACAAAAGTTTCAACTCTGTTTCTCTTCACTGACCCCTCCCTTTCTCTTTATTTTCTAAAATATGTTTTAACGGTCCAAAATTACGTTTTTGGTTGTTAACAGCAGCTAAGCTACGAGCTAAGCTACGAGCTAAGCTAACAGGCTGACCTTGGAAAAAACCTTTGTCTTGTCGACGCTCCAAAAATGCACAGTTGAAACTAGCGCCTATGTGTAAAAAGTTGTTTTTCTCTGCAAAAAGAAGCTGAGAACTTGTTTACTGATTTTTTTTAAGTTAAAAGCTTTTTGAGAAAAATGCTAGAGCTCAAACCACACCGAGCGTCCACCATTTTGAAAAACGAAGAGACACCGCTCATGTCACGTCAAGAGGCCTCCCTCCCATTTTTCTTAGAGACACGCTGCTCGCTCTCTCACTATCCATCCTTCAGTTCAAATAATCTTATACTGCCCCCAGGTGGTAAAAAAGGCACTACATGCAAAACAAATCAACATTTCTTCGTACATTTTACAATAATTACTAATTATTGTCAAATCTCAACCAATATTATCGTTTATCGCAATAATTTCTGAGACAATCAACCAGAAAAAGGCAACACAACAAGCCTAGATGACGCGTCAAATTTTTAGGTTCGCATTTCCACATACTTTGTACTTGTTATTAGAAAAACACTACCTGTTCATATACTGTGCATTAAAAGTAAACATGTCTTTGATTACCCATCGTGTCTCTCATTGCTATAGTATTAATACATTTCACTAAATGTATCCCAGTAGGTTTATATCCAAGCTTCCATTAAAGCTGCACTTTGCAGTTTTTGTAGAAGGCAGCACTTAGGAAAATTTTCATCTGGGAAAGCATTCTGGTCCCTTCCCACTCAGAGTCATTCATATATGGCTCAGCTCGCTCTTGCTCTCGCTGCAGTGTCTGAATGCTCCGCCTCCACTACACGTCCTGTCTCAACCGCTGCGAAGTTCTGTGTTTATATGTTAATAAAACGTTCTAAAAAATAAAAAAATAAAAACAGGGAGCGCTGGTCCAGCACACCAGAACACCATGAAATCTGCTGAGCCTCGCGGAGCCACGTTGAACCCGAGTTTAATTCGCTCGTGACAAATTCATCCATTTCCTCATCATTTCAGTCATGGAGTCAGTGGAGGAGGAAGCGATCACTTGACTTTTGGCAAAAAAAACAAAAGAAAAGTCCAGATCAGGGATGAAGAAGGGGAATTTAATACATTTGTGTCACATACAAAACAGTTTTGCATCGCTTTGCAATACTTTGAACGAGAACCTGCGCGGCCGCGGGGGCTGGGACAGGCGGGGGCGTGGGTTAGGAGCGTGAGAAGTGAGAAGCTCTGTTTTTATTGGCTGGTTAACGGCGGGTCACTGTGGCTTTTTAGAAATGCTTATTTACCACCTGGAGAAGCAAGGGGACTATAGTTTTTTTCAGAGATTACTTTGTCTAACATCAGTCTGTCAGGAGATAGTGACAGAGTGAAGAAATATGTTAACAATATATTTTTAGACAACTTACAGACTGCACTACAGAAACCGCAGACTGCAGCTTTCACTTTTAGCTCTAAATTTCTGCATAAAAATCAAGTGTTTTTTAAACTTGTTCTTTCTCCTTCATAAATTAATAAATGGATTGTAAGTTTACATTCATCACAGTAAGTTTACATTCATCACAGTATAATGTATTTTCTATGACGTCCTCGCAGCTACCTTCCACTTTGAGCTCTTTATGAGTCATTGTGTTGAATGATGACCAGAAACATCAGTTTGCATCACACTGTCAAAGTGGTCAAATTGACCTTTTGATCTGTTGACTTGAAAATGTCATCCCTTAATAATCTGCTCCTGTCATATGTTGACAAATTACAAAAAAGGATTCATGGCCTCAGACAAAAACAATCCATAACCTGTTGTGTCTACTATAACATGCTCTAAGCTTTCTTTAGATTAAAATAGAAAATATAAGACTGACTGAAGACGATGGGCTGGATGGAATCGATACATGACGTCTTTGAAATCTCGTAGATTCATGTGACCTGTTTGCCTGGTCCCAGTCCCCTGAGTTGGAAACCACTGAATGGCATGTTGGTTGGGAGTGGTTTATCGTGACACACATGAACACATATCTCCGTCACACTGATAGATGACGGGCACGAGGCTATTTTAGAGCCTCACTTGCAGCCTCCCTTCTGTCCACAGACATTTAACCAAGTAAACACATCTTGTCACTGACGGTGATGAATGCCATGAGCGTATAGTCAGACACGCTGTTTAAAACTCATATAACATCCTGTCTGACATTATATTCTCACACACAAGCACATTGCCAGACACTGACTGATGCTGACAAATGACAGTTCTTGGATTAAATGCACCAAAAGAGGTGCCGCTGTGTTCGCTTCTTATTTTTGAGGGGCGTCGCCCGAGGAAACCATTTTGCAGCTGAAACTGAGATTGAGTTTCCCCGTCGTCAGGGTGACAGATAACATGACACTAGCAATCAAACCCCGACAGCATCAAACGCTTGGCCATCAGTCAGATCTGACAGCCAACTTCAGGCAAACAAAGGATGTATGGCTGCTTCTAGACAATGAGGAGAAAGACCGAGGAAACAGGAGTTAGGGAGGATGATGGGCTGTAGGTGGCGCTGCAAGACACAAAGGTTCATAACAGCTGTATACAAGACACAAATCATTGTCCAGATGTAACTGAAATGGAGAATACACAACAGCACAGCATTCCTACTACCTTCAGTTTTTTTTTAAATACATCTGCTGCAGTTTTTAAAACCTATTTCCTTTTTTATGTAAGCCAGCTACTTTCTATACATTTTTTTAGAACAGATTTTATCAGAATCAGAATAAGCTTTATTATCATTGCACCGAGATATAATGAGAGCATGTACGTACAGTCATCAGAAAGATGGACGGAGTGCACGAAGCTGCTACTATGAAAGTGCGGCCTTATTCTTGTTCAGAATAATGTATTTGCTTAGATGAGAAAAGGGAAGAAAAACATGAGGAGAAAGGGTATAAAAAAAGATTAGACAGGGCACAGTTTGAGGCATCCAAAAAAAACTACCACAGCAAAGCAACATAAATAGACATGTGATATATGTACATGTAGGCCGGTGAAGACGTTTAATTTTAAGGTAAGGTCGTAGCATAGTCCAGAGCCCTCCCTCTCAGCTGTTGTCCAGATAAGAGGTGTTGTTTATCCTCAGCTCGGTTGAGGTTCTGACACATGTCCACAGTCTTGGGGAAGGGAGGGGTGAGGAAACAGACAGAGCATCTTCGTTTTTTTCAAAACATGCCAGGAGGAGTTGAGATAAGTCTGCCGTCAAGGCCACAGTTTAGGCAGAACTTTTTTGTGCTGTTCGTGATTTAATAAATTAATCACAAAACTTGGAAAAACCATACTGCCGTTATGCTGCTATCAGTCTACCACAATGTTGCCACCATTGTATATATATACATATACAGTATAGTGTGCAGTGGAGAGCATCCTGTGCTCCAGCATCAACGTGTGGCATGGAGGCTGCACAGCTGCAGAGAGGAAAGCTCTACAGAGAGTGGTGAAGGCTGCACAGAAGTCTGTTGGAGTCAGTCTCCCCACCATCACAGACATTTACACCTCCAGATGCAGGAAAAGAGCCACCTGCATCATGAAAGACCTCACTCACCCAGCACACTCACTCTTTGCCCCACTCCCCTCAGGACGGAGGTTGAGGAGCATCAAATGTAGAACCACTAGACTGAGGAACAGCTTCTACCCTGAGGCTGTTAGACTCATGAATAAATAAATAATAAGAATAAACACTGCAAAATATCACATCATGCTGATGCTGATCTGTTTTCTTGTTGCTGTGTTCATTTGTGACCATCTGCTCATACAGACTCATGTTCGTGCTGCTGTTTATAATGATGTTTTTCCCACTACATTAGGGCTTAGTGTATTACTAGTTTTTGTTTCTCTTAGTTAATTCTAGAAGTTATTGCTGTTTTTCTCTTGCATTTGTTGTTGGATGTAACTGGGACCCTGTCTCATTTTCATCACATGTATCACATGCGGTGCAAATGACAATAAAGACTCTCTGACTCTCTCTCTGATTTTACCACCATGTTACCACCATGCTGCCTCCATAATACGACCATGCTGACACTATGTTACCCCCATGATGCACCATGTTACAATCACGTTACTACCATGCTGCTACCATAATACAACCATGCTGCTGCCATGTTAGCCCCTCATGCCACCATGTTACCACCATGCTGCTATACAACCATGCTTCTACCGTGTTACCCCACAATGCCACCATGTTACAATCAAGTTACCAGCATTTTACCACCATGCTTCTACCATAATACAACCATGATGCCACCATGTTACCATTGTGTTACCACCGTGTTACCACCATGCTGCTACCATAATACAACCATCCTGCTGCCATGTTAGCCCCTCATGCCACCATGTTACCACCATGCTGCTATCATAATACAACCATGCTTCTACCGTGTTACCCCACAATGCCACCATGTTACAATCAAGTTACCAGCATTTTACCACCATGCTTCTACCTTAATACAACCATGCTGCCACCATGTTACCTCATGATGCCACCATGTTACCATTGTGTTGCCACCATGTTACCATCATGCTGCTATCATAATATAACCATGCTGCCACCATGTTACCCCATGAGGCCACAATTTTACTATTGTGTTGCCACCATGCTGCCACCATGTAAACAACAAACTTTAGTAAAAAACATGTCATGAACTAGCCTGGCCCTCGCCTTCCTACACAGCTCCGCTCAATTCTCATTTCCCTTCACTGCCTAGTACCAAGCGAAGTGAAGGACAAGGGTCTGGTTTTAACCAGGCTAGTCATGAATCAGTTGTGTTTAATTAAACCATGCTTGGGATTTACCAGGTTTGTGCTCAAAATAATTAGTCATATACCTCCACTTTAGCCTCAACGTCTGTTGTTGCATCCAAAGTTGCTCATTACTCTGTACTAACCTTCCTTTATTCCTCCTACGTTGTTACATTTGCTTGTATTGTGGTATTGTGACTCCAGTGACAAAAATCAGGAATAAATTGACAAATCTCTTCACTTTTTAATTTACTTTGTACCTAAGATCCATCTGGTCATAATCATTTGGCCCATGGAAAAGGTCTGATTATTACATTATATGTGGACAGATAATAACAAGCTCACAGGACATACCTGCCAAATCCATCGTGCACGAATATTAAGCTTTGCTCTTTGTAGAATTTATATTTAAATAGAAAATCAGAGTGTGTTATTGATCTGTAATTATATTATGATTGGTGCCATCTGAGCCAGAAACTGTTCAAATTAAAGCAACAAGACATTTTTAAATAATTATTTGATGACTGGGTTTTATTTTGGTCCTTTGTTTAAATGTTGAGCAATGATTTGTTGAACTATGTGAAATTTTTTTTCATCATCATCATCATCAACTTTATTTGTAAAGCGCTTTAACACAGCCACAGCTGAAACAAAGCGCTGACCACCAAACTAATACACAGTGAACTAAAATTTCACTTTAAAATACAATAAAACGACAAGATAAACAGATAAAATCAATAAACATGAAGTAAAATCAAGTCTCAGTTGGGTTGAAGGCCAATGAGTATAGATGCGTTTTTAAACGTGTTTTAAAAATGGACAGTGAGGGATTTGTTGAACTATGTGAAATAATTTGGGACCTAAAGATTTCATAAAGGCAAACACTGTGTGTGACAGTTCTGTCAGACTCCTCAGTGTGAACGTATGTTCATGTGGGCACATCTTAGACCATCTGTAGAACATGAAGAAATCATGAGCAAGTCATGTTTCCCAGCCTGCTCTGTCACGGCAAAAGCTGAGTGAAAGAATAAATCTGATTGTTTTTGACGTCCAGTCACTTGAGCGTCGTGGAAACTCTGTGTGTGCAGAAAATATGTCGTCCTGTGTTCATCTGTGACACCAGCGCTGTCAGGGAATAAAACCTGGCAACAGTCTGAGAAAGTTGAGAGTTTTTATTTAGACTGAGAGCCTTTTGTATCACTTTATTCAAACAGAAGTTTAAAAGGAAATTTTGATGCACTTCGGAGGCAGTTGAGGCGTTTACAATTACTAATAAAGTATATTTTTACAATGGCCACCACAGGTGATCATTAGCAAGTCAAGTCAACTTTATTTATAAAGCACATGTAAAACAGCAGCGGTTACCAAAGGGCTTACATAAAAAGACAAAACAGTCGTCACCAGTGGCAGTTCCTGAAATGTCCACCAGGGGGGCTATTTCTCCAAAATGAAAAAAATTCCCAAGTTCAAATGTTTTTTAAATCAAATGCAGATTAATACAAGGTCAACAGAACAATTAAATGCTCAGGATGAGAAGAACCAATTTGACTCACTAACAACAAAGAACAAACAAAATATATATGAATAAATAAATTATATATAAATTATAGAAAGGAAAATAAGTGAGATTAAAACATTTCTGCATTTCTACTTGCAAGAGGCTTTGTTTTCATTCTCCAGATCAATACAGTGTTAAGAAATAGTAAAACACCACAAGTGACATTTAGTATATACAATTATTAATGTTTGATCATTTTTTATCAGCAAAATTAAAATAAATGTAGCCATCAGAGTCCAATACTGTACAATAGCCTGCGCTGGCAACCTAACTCCACAAACAAACAAAGAAAAATACAAACTCACCAGTTGCCACTTTTAGAATAAATAGTCAGCTGAAGGCTTTTATCACAAACAGACGTCTAAAATTTGAGTGGCATATCAGTCAGAAATACAAATAGACATTAGATAAAGGGCTTTCAATGATTTAAAACTTACCTGAGCAAGCCTGCTTGAGTCACTGACTGCACGGCTCATTTTCCATAAATAAATAAACGGCCGGAAACACGCGATCGGTAGGTAGAGCTCACGTTGGACGTGTTCAGGGCGGTGAAAACTGCGCCCAGCATCTTCCCATTATTTTGTAACGTCGTGGAATAACTGTGCATGCACCATTTATGACAAGAGTCTATGGATAAGATCAGAGCGCCCCCAAAACAGGAAATATGTCACCAATCAGAAAACGTTTTTGAAACAAACAATATAACTCATCATTACTCATAAAATATTTATCCTACACAACTAAAAACATATATGCATATATTTTGAAATACTTTTACTTTTTTATTTCATTTTTATTAAAATATGTTTAAAGTATTCACTTTTACTTTATTATTTCATTTTTATTAAAAAATGTTTAAAGTATTCAATGTAAAATGGTGAAGAGCTCCAGAAATTCAAGTGGGGCGGCACCCTAGCGCCCCCTATTGGCCGGCCGCCCCTGGTCATCACTATATATTTATAAGATTTGGTGTGATGGTACCTGAGAGTCATATCTACCACATACTCGGATCATTCACTGATCGGAGGACGTCTTTGTTTAAAATCAGTCATTTTGGTTTTATTTTACTCACAGCTGGTTCAACACAAACATGGAGTGCCTCATATGTTGCATCATAGTTTGTTTTATTTAGAACTTCGGACCACATGAGTCCAATTATGAAGCAGATGAGATTATCCGAGCCGCTGCTTCCAGCTTGCTTGGCTCCTGATTTGTTTTTCCTTGTCTGCAGACTGTTCCACAACTTTATGATCCTAATTACATTTTTACATTTTTTACATGTCAGTGATGCTGCAGGATTCATTTAGAAGCTGTAAATGTTAATTACTCCTCTGCTGACCCTAAAGAAGCTCCACAGGTCAGGGAAATCTGAGCTCACACGTGTGTCTGCATTATGAGAAGTCAGCGTTTCAGCTTTAATAATTGGAAAAACAAAAGGATGCATGAACTGTCAAAGGGCAGTGATGGACCGGACAACTCATCGAGGGTTGGTCCACCTTCTTGCCTTTTGACTGCAGCAGATAATCCCCCCTACCCCCACCCCACCCGCTGTGACTCTGAGCAGGATTAAGCTGATCGAGGAAATTTACGGACAGATTAACTCCCCAAACAATCAGGGTTTATGTCTCCACAACTGAGAGTGACTCAGAAACATTGATGTTGTCAGAGGAAATGCCACAACTGTGACTGCTGCTGACAAACGACTGAGACTTCTGTTCTTCAGATACCTTCTTTAATTCTTTGTTAAAGGTAAAATATAATGTATGAACCGTGTGACCTCACACAAGAATATAGTGTCAAACTGCAGCTCTCCCTTCACATAAATAAATAAATAAATGTCACATTTTTGTCATCTGTGTATGTTTCCCATACAAGACGAAATTCGTCTCTGCATTTAACCCAACCACCACCAGGTGGTGCAGTGGGCAACCATAAAAAGCACCCGGGGAGCTGGGGAAATAGGTGTGCACTCATAGACACCCCAAGGTGTGTAGTGGCCGGGGCGGGCGAACCTGGGTCCTTCGGGTCCCAAGTCGGAAGCCCTGCCTCTACACCATCTTGGCCCCTACATCTCAAGTCTTCAGGAGTAGCGACACCAAACCTTTTCCAAAAGTCTCGACGAGCTCCACGTAGGCCTGTCGCAATGAACATTAAAGAAATGAATCGCTTGATAAATGATAATTATCAACCTCGTTTTCATTTATTGGCTTTACCCTTTCATCGTCTCTCTCTTTCCACTACTAAGCCGAGAAGCTAAGCTAACAGGCTAACCTCGGGAAAAAAAACCTCTGTCTTGTCAAAGCTCCAAAATTCACGGTTGAAACTCGTGAAAAATGCTACAGAGCTCAAACCACACAGAGCGTCCGCAATGCTGAGAACCAAAGAGCCTCCCTCCATTTTTCTTAAAGAGACACGCTGCTTGCTCCCTTCACTATCCGTCCTTTGTTTCAAACTGTCTTATACTGCCATCTGGTGGTCAAAAAGGCACTACACTCAAAACAAATTAACCATTTCCTTTTTAAATTTGACAGTAGTTACTAATTGTCAAATTTCAAACAATATTATCGTTTATTGCTAAAATTTCTGAGACAATTTGTTATCATGACAGGCCTAGCTCTACGTGGTCAAATCTACTGACCTGAGCAGCCACTTTGCTCCATCCACTGTGCAACTATAATTATTCTTCTTACTGACTTTTATTTCCTAAGAAACTATATTATTTTAATTTTATTTTGTTTAACAAAAAAACACCCTGACCAAGACGGGCAGCACTAAAATACAACACGCAAAGTTTATGCATAACCAAAACCAGTGCTGGGCAGCGCTAATCCAAAAATTTGTTCCGCTATTTCTAAAGCGCTTAAGTTATTTAGGTCCGCAATTTCAAAAGCGCTTATGTATTAGCAAAGCTAGCGGAAGCTAATGCTAACGTGCAAATGGCAAACTACTTTTTTAAATCCAGCAGATTTGACCATTTCGTGAAACGGTTAAGCTCAGAAAAACCTTGTGCTATAAAGTCAGCTAAGAAATATATTTTTTCTCAGCAAAGAAATAATTGTTTTTACCGTGTTTTCTTGTAAAGTCCTTCGCTTCTGTGGCCGTCGCCATTTTGAACAGGGCAAATGAGGCGCTGACGCGTCGCGTAGGCCGCTGAGAAACATCCATAAGTTCACCCTCCATGTTAAAAACTCTTCGTCTGACTCTTCGAAAACAAGCAATAAGGCTGCAGAGTAACACACTGGCTGCTAACTGCTATAGAGAGAGCGCTCTCTCTAGCCCCCCTTAGGGCGGGGACCGCTTTTTTTCACGGACCACATCCGGCGCTGACAGGATATGGTCCGTGAGCAGTCGTCCGGTTGATTTAAGAGCCCGTAAATAAGTTTTTTTGTTTTTACTGATAGATAATTAGTTATTAGCGGTACTGCATTTTAAATAAAAAGCGCAAATCCGCTTATGAATTATAAAAGTTAGTCAATCCGCTATAGCGCTAACAAATTGTTTAGTTCCGCTATCAGCGGATTAGCGCTTTAGCGCTCCCTGGCGGTCTGGTGCCCAACACTGACCAAAACGCACAAGACGGTGATTAAAGTGCACATACAAAACTTCAGATCTTACACTCAGTATGTTTGTGTTCATAATCAGTAAAATAAAAAAAACTGAATACAAAATTTACATCCAGTTGTTTTTGTTTAAAATATTTAAATTAATTGAAATGTTCTCAGCGAGTTCCTTCAGACTTCTGGGAGTTGATTTAGGTCTGAGGGGCGGAGGACGTGAATGTTTTATAATGTTTGAACTCCACACGTGCCATCAGTCCAGACAGAAACATGTTGGGTGAACAACCACGACTTCCTGGAGTTCGAAGGTTTGCTGTTCTCAGAGCAAAAGTGCACGCGTCTATTTTTGTAGCTGAGAATGTATAGCAGGTTGAATCTGTAAAAAAATATATATATTTTAATCCAAGCTGAGAAATAAGTCAGTAAAAACTTGTACTTTTTGAATTTATGGTAACCTGAACCAAAAATGTTATGAAGAAATGTTCATATACATCCATGCCCAAAAACATGTTAGGCTGATTGGTAACTCTAAATTGACCCTGGGTGTGAGTGAGACAGGTCCCTCTTGTAAATGAGTCCCCGTGGCTCAACGAGGCTAGCCTGTATAAATAAAGGTTGAATGAATGAATGAATATAAAGTTTTTATTCTGTGGGAGACCAGAGGAAACCCACATTTGCTTTGGGAAGACAGGTAAATTTCATGTAGAAGGACCAGAGGGAAATCGAACCTGTGACCTTCTTTATGTCAAGTGACGGCTCTAAACACTGTCACACCGTGTTGCCCTAAAATCAAACATATAGTTGAAACAATTTGACAAAACATTTTGGTCATTTCTGGCTGAGATAGAAAACAAATTGATCCAAATCTGTGTGTGTTTTTTATTCTCTCTTTCTTGTCCTGGGAAAAAAAAATAATAATAATAACCCTCATTGTGTCCCAAATAAAAAAAATACAACAACTTTAATTATATGTATGTACTATAATTCAAAACATGACAATAAAAAGCCATTCAAACAAACAAACAAACAAACAAAAAAACATTTTAAATTTGTATTATTTTATCTTCATTAAATGATATTTTCTAAATGCAGGGAGGCCTCGACTTACAACAATCCGGACTTACGAACGCGCTCCGAACGCTAGTACGTGCTGTGTTTATAGATGAATGTGTTGGCTAACCGTTTGTAAATAGAGTTCTGTGCATGTTTATGGACCAGTATGTACGCTAGTTCAGTCTCATGTCGATAAACAGGTGTGCGGCGCAGTGAACGAACGCCACGTGTTCTGAGTTCCGACTTACACCCAAAAATCCGGACTTACAAACGCCACATGTTCTGAGTTCCGACTTACGTCAAAGTTGGGTTACGAACAGTGCGTAGGAACGGATCTCGTACGTAACTCGAGGACTCCCTGTACCTCAATCCTTTCACCCATCAACTGCTCATGCTAACTCTGCCCCTCCCTCAGTTTTAGAGAACTTCATGTTCATTCTTTAAAACAGATAATATATATAAGGTTGTAAATAAGATTAATGTATTGTTTTTATCATGTTCCAAAAACTCAAACGAGGCTGTCCAGGCCCCGCCTCTCACACAGTGACTGCTGGACATGGACACCAGTGACCCCCAAGACCCGAAAAGGAAGAAGCGGATAAAAGAGGACGGATGGATGGATGGATGGATGGAGGTTCAAAGTAAATGGATAATTTATTGAACAAAACATCAAAATGCTGAAGTGGCAGTAGAACGTACTCAAAGGCTTAAACAAGATGGGAAGAAGAAAACAAACATGGAAGATGTGAAAGAATAATGTACGGACAACAAACGACTCGAGCTTTAAGAGAAACTAATGAGGGAGAAACGACAACACCTGGGAGGATGAGGGGGGAACACAGGAGAAGCTAAAACAAGAATCAAACAAGACAAGTAGCGCACACGACTCAGATCACAACAGTGTCCTCCTCCTCCAACAGACGCTGTTGAAACGTGTTGATGTCCAGTGTCTGGTCCAAGCCAGTGGTGTAGTCTACGTGATACTCGGGTATATGGAGTATACCCACTAGAAAAGTTTAAGAATTGCAGTATACCCACTTAAAAGTGCCCAATGTACATGACATACCATTAGGTACATGTCATTGATACGTTAAACTGTAGTTAAATGCTTCCATAACAATCTATCGGTGTGCAGTGCTTTTCTTTGATATGGTTTTATAAATTCTATAACATGTTTTTAATACAAAGCCAGATGTTGTACAAAGTTTGTTGTTCATTTATTCAAATATAAGCATCAGAGAAATTTGGAACTGTTCAATATGCTTAAAATCAAAATAAATTGACGATTACATTTTACTAACCAGTGTACTTTGGTTTCTAAGCACGGTATGCCCACTACAAAAATGTAGACTACACCACTGGTCCAAGCGTTCTGATGTGAGGTCCTCCTCGTTCCTCTGAGATCCTGATCATCGTGGCGCTGGAGTCAGACTTCAACTAATCACTTCTGCTGTTCTATAGCAAGAGCTAATCTCCTAGCATACAGCATTAGCATGCACTAAAGCTAATCCCCTTTTTGTGTAATGCCGGGCCATGCTAATGCTAATCCCCTCTTGTGTAGTCGTGCTAATGCTTATCGAGCTGTCAGTCAGAGGTGCTGATGGTTAGAGAGACGAGGAGTCACCATGAGACGCCTGAGCTTCACGCCTCGCTACCACTCACCCCTCTTATCATCGTTTCCTGCTAACAGAAAGAGATTGCCTGCTTTATCGTATCCTTTGGACATTTTCTATTTTCATATTTTTCTCTTCCAACCTCATCCCCGTTAATCTCAGCTCGCCTCCATTCGTCTTCTCCACGAATGCATCTTGAAAAGCCTGAACTTTGTTAACAAAACATTAACTTCTAGCTCATTTCTGTTTTAGAGAAGGCGGCTGTAGCTGCTTGTTTTAAATTAGGTCAGTGCTAAAAGTGCCGTACATTAATCAGCTGGTTCAGGGGTTTAACTATTGGTTA
>JBBPBX010003921.1:19209-36243 GCA_038048925.1 Garcialebias charrua | reverse complement strand
ATTTTGATGAGAATAAAAATAAGTTTATCGATTGATTGATTTTTTGTCGAGAGTTAAACATTATTAAATGTTAAACATTCAAACACTTGTTCTTGTTCTTGCAGTTTCTTTACATTATTTCTGTAAAATGTTACCACTCCATAAGTTACGTTTCCTCAGCAGAGGAACTCATTTATGAAATTAGGGAGCACAGTCCAGGAGGGGTGTTGGACGATGTGCAGGACAGAATCATGAGGAATGCTAATAAATTAATGATGCAACATGTTGACATTTCTCCTCATCTCCTCCCTCCTCTGCCTTGTCTCTCCTCCTCTGGTCTTCTGCAGGTAGGAGGCTGTCCTTGTGAGCTTGTCATTTTAACCCTGGAGCCGGTGGTGTGTCTGGAATCATCATCAGAGCCGCCTCCGCCGGAGGACGTCCAGCAGCCTCAGGTGAGTCACGCTGGATGGAATACTTCAGCACCTTTGTTCTGCGTGGCTCCCTGGCTTCGGTTGCTCATGGAAAGTATAAAAAGTCAAAGCTCTGACACTTTGTGTTGCAAAACATCTGATACAAGTTTGATTACTTGTTGAGTTCTTCGTGGCAGCCATGACTTCACTGAGCTTTGAAAATGGGACACCTGCAGAAGAACTGTTGTTGCTCAAGTTGCTCGAGCTGCGTTGATTCAACTAATATCAGCTGAAGTTCGGTCCTGCAGGAGCTGGAGCAGCTTTTCACAGTCGATTAGCTTCTGAGTCAGAACATAACTGTATAATAAAAACATATTCATTTAGATGAATTGATTTTAATTTGTTTCAATTCATCATAATGATGGAGTGAAAACTGAAGAGATTTTAAGAATCAGATGATAAAAGTGGAGATCTGAGGTTCTGAATGTTTGCTGCAGGTTTTCTTTCTGAACAGACCTGAACTTCACTTCGTTTTACTGTTTCTGCTGAACATCATGATGCTGCCGCCACCATGCTTTACTGTAGGACAGTGCTGATGAGCTGTGTCTTTTAAGAGTTTTGCTCAAAGGAGAGGCCTCCTTTCATCTGCTGCGACGCCCGGATCAGTGCAGACCTGCGGTCACGGTTGTTCTTCTGAAACGTCTTCACGCAGGACCTCTGACCCTCAGAGAGGCCGGCGGGTTCTTGGTCAGCTCAGACTCTTCAGCCATGATTCAGTCTGTCCATGTGACCAGTTCATGGAAGAGCCTGACTGAGATACAAAATGATGCAATCAAAGATGTTCCATGGCAGATTTATGGAGCCTCCTGTGTTCTTGAGGACCTTAACGTGCTAAAAATTATTTTCTGCAACCTTCAGATGCAGTCGACCCCTGAACCATCTTCATCTTTGTGTGCTGCTTTTATATTTACTGTGATAACTGAAGGGAAACTGCTAACTGTAGGTCAGTCATTAAGACACTTTTCTGACATTAAGACACGTGCAGCTGCAGAAAAAGTCAAATGAAAATAAAAACACCACTACAAATATCTTGTTTCACCACTGCTGCATGTGCAAACTCCACCTGAAACTAAAGAAATTACATTTGCTTTAAAAATGCAGCCTGACTTATTATTGCAGAAGAACTTGTGAAATTAGATTAAAAAATGCTGAAATGTAGCTTAAATGGAAGAACAAGCTTAACTTAGCAGAAGAAAGTAGAAAGAAGAAATATTTCCTGAATTAAGTTTAAATTAACAGAAATTAGCACAAAAAATAGGAAATTAACAAAAAATGCTGAAGTCAGCAAAAAATTGCTGAAAAGGCAGAAAGAAGATTAAACTACCTGAAGAAAGTGGGAAGAGCTGAAATGAGCTAAGGAATGTGAAATTAGCTGAAAGTCTAAAATTAGCATAAAAAAGCGACAATAATACACGGTTCCATTTGAAATAACACAAATAGCTGAAAGAAGCATAACAATATGAAATTAGCAGAAATAAGTTAATTAGGCAGAAAGTAGCAAAAATCACCATGACAAACTTGAATTTATCTGAAAACAGCTGAATGCTAAACAGCTAGCTGAACATTTAGAACAAGCTTAAATTAGCAGAAGAAAGCAGAAAGAACCTGTTTGCCCAAATAGGCTGAAAGAAGCAGAAATAAAAGGAAAAAAGTGGAAATGTTTAATCTTAAATAAGCTGAAATTAGTTGTAGCAAAAAGCAGCTGAAAATTAGCTAAAAAAATTGAAGGAAGCTGAAGTTACCAGAAAGAAGAGAGAGAGAGCATGTTTTTACTAAACTAGGGTGAAAAAAGTTTAAAGGGGACCACATATTCAAAATTAACTTTTTAATGTTTTTTTTAAACTCAACTTTGGGTATGTACTTCATAAAAATACTGTGCTAGGGCCAAAAAATGCACCCAGTGGTTTATTTACTCTAATTATATTTATTTATCTTTGATAGAAACAATTCGTTTCCACTTCCTGCGGTTTGTGACGTCACAAACCGCAGCCACAACCCACAACCCCAACCTTTGTCCCGCCCCGTCAACTAGCAACCTCTGGTGATGCTCCACCCACTTCAAATGGGAGTCTTGAATGAACAGCGATGCAGCATGTTGCAGTGTGTGTGTGTGTGTGTGTGTTGGTTTATGTGTCATAGCAGGCCAGACTACGTACCGCTAAACCACATTAACAAACCTGTGTATGTGTATGTGTGTGTGTGTGTGTGTGAGCGCCGATCGAGGGAGACAGCTATGGATTTTTAACGCTGTCATTAGGGGGGAGAGCAAATACACACCCTCGAGAGAACAAATGAGACCCGCGCGAGCGCAAATCAGACCCCGTGAGCGTGTGTGTGTCCGCTGCGAGTGACATCCGCTCCCTCCAGCGCGCGCACAGGGGGAGGGAGGGAGACGTATTACAGAGGAAAAATTAAAAATGACACGACAACTTGTACACGTCTGATCTGTCCCACAATAAATACGTCGCGGTCCAGTTCAGCTCAGCTCAGGGCTCTGGGTGACAGTAACGCGAGTTCAGACATCCTCGTCTGCCTTTGGAGGGCAGAGTTAATGTAAACAGATCTTTGAAGGGCGTGAACTTCAGATCTCATTAACATAAACCAGTCGTTCAAAACGAAAGTTAAAAATGGCAGAATTAAAAAGGGTATAATTGATTATCTAAGAATTATTTTGTGTATTAAATTGAATGAACATTGTCTGGTAACCCCACAGACATACCATAAAATTTTTAAAAAACTATCTGTGGTCTCCTTTAAATGAGTGCAAAAAGTGTGGAATTAGCTGAAAGGGTTAAAATTAGAATGAAAATAGCTGAAATAGTAGACAAAATTGAAACTTGCAGAAATAAGCTGAAAACAGCTGAATAAACAGCTGAAATAAGCTGAAAAGTTTAAATTTACAGAATGAAGCTGAAAGAAGCTGAAGCAGAACAAAAAGGAGCAGTAAAATGTTGTAAACACATCTGAAGATCTGAAGGATGGAAAATGAGCACAATTCATTTTCTATGAGAACACAATGTCAGAAAAGGCTAAATATTTCAAAAAGCTAAAGTTGCACCAAAACCAGAAGTCCCAGCTGTCCAGAAAGAGCTGAACGTTTTGATGATTTGTTGAAACGGCACATAAGTTGTGGAACAAGAAAGATGCTGAAAAACGTACAGAAGAAAACAGCATCACGGTGTGAACGCGTCATCGATTTAGGACTCCATCTTTGTTTTTCCTGTGTGACAGACGTTTGTTGCGTCACATGCTGAACGTGAAGCTTCTGAACGCGTGTGCTCTTCTCAGAATCTGATCAGATGTTTGACATTGAAACCAGTTCTCTGTGTCCTCTTTGTGAACCTTGTTGTGAATCGCCCACATAAAAACCTAAAGCCGCCTCATGAGTCTTATCCTGACCGAGTCAGCGGGTGTTGAAGGTCTGACAAGGCGTCCGCCCTGCTTCATGACGAGCAGCGGCTGTAAGAGGATTGCTGCTTCAGAGTTCACAAAAAAGATGGACTGAAGATCTTTGTGTGCATAAAAACACATGCTGTATGTACTGCAGCCTGTTGGGGCGTGGGAGCTGAAGGGGTGAGAACTATGGATGCACCAATCCACATTTTTCATTTACGATCCGATACTTAAAAACAGGTATTGACCAATACTGACACTTCTCCTATCCGATACTGTTCAGGTATGTGAATGTGTACAGTATAATGACATTTTTGTACTGTGACTATTCATTTTAACAGTGTGTGAGATACACCCAATGAAAACACTCTTGAGCCTTACAACAGGAAACTCACAAACTTTAACAGCACACAAGAGGCAGGTCTATACCACACACAGGTCCTTCTCACTGATGGTGCAGCTGGAAAAACTAAAAAAACGCTAAGCATGATGGGAAAGACAACAAAATCCACTCCCCTTAACCACTAAGGGAGTGGATTTTGTTGTCTTTCCCATAATGCTTAGCGTTTTTTTTAGTTTTTCCAACTGCACCTAAAGCTGGAAAACTAAAAAAACACTAAGCATTATAGGAAAGACAACAAAATCCAGTGACAAAAAGAGTGACAGTTTAAAATGACTGACAGTTTAAAATGACTGACAGTTTAAAATGACTGACTGTTTAAAATGACTGACTGTTTAAAATGACTGACTGTTTAAAATGACTGACTGTTTAAAATGACTGACTGTTTAAAATGACTGACAGTTTAAAATGACTGACAGTTTAAAATGACTGACAGTTTAAAATGACTGACTGTTTAAAATGACTGACTGTTTAAAATGACTGACTGTTTAAAATGACTGACTGTTTAAAATGACTGACTGTTTAAAATGACTGACTGTTTAAAATGACTGACTGTTTAAAATGACTGACTGTTTAAAATGACTGACTGTTTAAAATGACTGACAGTTTAAAATGACTGACAGTTTAAAATGACTGACAGTTTAAAATGACTGACAGTTTAAAATGACTGACTGTTTAAAATGACTGACTGTTTAAAATGACTGACTGTTTAAAATGACTGACTGTTTAAAATGACTGACAGTTTAAAATGACTGACAGTTTAAAATGACTGACTGTTTAAAATGACTGACTGTTTAAAATGACTGACTGTTTAAAATGACTGACTGTTTAAAATGACTGACTGTTTAAAATGACTGACTGTTTAAAATGACTGACTGTTTAAAATGACTGACAGTTTAAAATGACTGACAGTTTAAAATGACTGACAGTTTAAAATGACTGACAGTTTAAAATGACTGACTGTTTAAAATGACTGACTGTTTAAAATGACTGACTGTTTAAAATGACTGACAGTTTAAAATGACTGACAGTTTAAAATGACTGACAGTTTAAAATGACTGACTGTTTAAAATGACTGACAGTTTAAAATGACTGACAGTTTGCTGCTGGGCCTGGACTCAACTGAAGCAGCTCCATGAGATGTTGCTGAAGAACATCAGCAGGTTTGGAGCAGATGCTTCAAACCTTCAGCAGATGTTTCCTCTGAATTATGTCATCAGTGCAAACAGTGTGTGGAACCATCATGTTAGTATTTTTTACTAGAGGACTGTACTTGGATCTGTAACATCAAAGTACTTTTACACTCGCAGTTCTACTTCACAAAGTTTCTGCTCAGATTGTTTCTCCAAGATGGACCTTCACAGCTTTGGTCCCTTTGTTGTCAAACTGTTGGAGGTGAAGAAACTTTCTTCTTCTTGTTTCTTCAAACCAACAATCAGCCACACTGGTGATGACTCATGAGTCATGAATCATGAGTCATGATTCATGATTCATGACTCATGATTCATGACTCATGAATCACGAGTCATGAATCATGATTCATGAATCATGACTCATGAATCATGATTCATTACTTATGAGTCATGAGTCATGAGTCATGACTCATGATTCATGAATCATGATTCATGAATCATGATTCATGAATCATGATTCATGAATCATGATTCATGAATCATGACTCATGAATCATGATTCATTACTTATGAGTCATGAGTCATGAGTCATGACTCATGATTCATGAATCATGATTCATGAATCATGATTCATGAATCATGATTCATGAATCATGATTCATGAATCATGACTCATGAATCATGATTCATTACTTATGAGTCATGAGTCATGAGTCATGACTCATGATTCATGAATCATGATTCATGAATCATGATTCATGAATCATGATTCATGAATCATGACTCATGAGTAATGAATCATCTAGCAAGAGTTAAAAAAAAGGCGTTCAATACAGGATCAACTGGACTTTATTTGTTGCAGAAAACGTTTCGACTTCTGTCCAGAAGTCTTTTTCAATTCTGAATGGAAGCTGTGAGAACGAGAAGTTTTATACAGGCTTACAAGTCACGCACCAACATATGAAATTGGAAACTGAAATAACACCACAAATTAACTAACATGCCCATTCTATTTAAATTGACAAAACGACACATCCCAGCTTAACAAAAGGGGGTTTGTAACACATACATGTAAATTGAAAGATCACACCTTAACAGTAGGAGGTTCCCTTGAGGTCTCTGTTAGAAGACACAAAACTGTATGTAAATTGACAAACAACACCTCCCAAACAACAACAGAGGCTACTCAGAGAACTTTGTTAGTCTAATTTACAGACAAGGCATCCCTGCTCCCATCCGGTGTAAAACGTTTCGGAATCAAATCCAAAACTGAGTTATAGGTCTTAGACAGTTGAAATCTCAGACCTCCTCCTCTGTTAAGAGAAGGTTTTTCTCTCTTAACATACACAGCTTCCTTTACCCCCCTCTCAAACCATCTGTGTTCTCGGTCCAAAATTTGAACATTCTGGTCCTCAAAGGAGTGTCCCTTGTCCGTGAGGTGGAGGTGAACGGCTGAGTTTTGTCCAGAGGAGGTTGCTCTCCTATGTTGAGACATTCTTTTGTGGATAGGTTGTTTCGTTTCTCCGATGTAACGGTCTGAGCAGACTTCGCTGCACTGGACTGCATAAACCACCCCACTCTGTTTGTGTGTGGGGGTTCTGTCCTTCGGATGCACCAGCCTCTGTCTGAGAGTCCGGCTGGGTTTGAAGTGTACTGGGATGTTGTGTTTGTTGAAAATCCTTCTGAAATTCTCTGAGACTCCAGCAACATAAGGAATGACAATGTTTTTCCGTCTGTTAGACTTTTTCTGTTCATTATTGTGTTTAACAGATTTCCTTGCTGACTTGACAAACGCCCAGTTGGGATATCCACATGTTTGCAGAGATTTTTTGATGTGTTTCTGTTCCTTTTCCTTCCCTTCTGTCCTTGTGGGGATGTGTTCTGCCCGATGCTGTAATGAAGACACTCTTGAGCCTTACAACAGGAAACTCACAAACTTTAACAGCACACAAGAGGCAGGTCTATACCACACACAGGTCCTTCTCACTGATGGTGCAGCTGGAAAAACTAAAAAAATGCTAAGCATGATGGGAAAGACAACAAAATCCACTCCCCTTAACCACTAAGGGAGTGGATTTTGTTGTCTTTCCCATAATGCTTAGCGTTTTTTTTAGTTTTCCAACTGCACCTAAAGCTGGAAAACTAAAAAAACGCTAAGCATTATAGGAAAGACAACAAGCATTATAGGAAAGACAACAAAATCCAGTGACAAAAAGAGTGACAGTTTAAAATGACTGACAGTTTAAAATGACTGACAGTTTAAAATGACTGACAGTTTAAAATGACTGACAGTTTAAAATGACTGACAGTTTAAAATGACTGACAGTTTAAAATGACTGACTGTTTAAAATGACTGACAGTTTAAAATGACTGACAGTTTAAAATGACTGACAGTTTAAAATGACTGACAGTTTAAAATGACTGACAGTTTAAAATGACTGACAGTTTAAAATGACTGACAGTTTAAAATGACTGACTGTTTAAAATGACTGACAGTTTAAAATGACTGACAGTTTGCTGCTGGGCCTGGACTCAACTGAAGCAGCTCCATGAGATGTTGCTGAAGAACATCAGCAGGTTTGGAGCAGATGCTTCAAACCTTCAGCAGATGTTTCCTCTGAATTATGTCATCAGTGCAAACAGTGTGTGGAACCATCATGTTAGTATTTTTTACTAGAGGACTGTACTTGGATCTGTAACATCAAAGTACTTTTACACTCGCAGTTCTACTTCACAAAGTTTCTGCTCAGATTGTTTCTCCAAGATGGACCTTCACAGCTTTGGTCCCTTTGTTGTCAAACTGTTGGAGGTGAAGAAACTTTCTTCTTCTTGTTTCTTCAAACCAACAATCAGCCACACTGGTGATGACTCATGAGTCATGAATCATGAGTCATGATTCATGATTCATGACTCATGATTCATGACTCATGAATCACGAGTCATGAATCATGATTCATGAATCATGACTCATGAATCATGATTCATGAATCATGACTCATGAATCATGATTCATTACTTATCAGTCATGAGTCATGAGTCATGACTCATGATTCATGAATCATGATTCATGAATCATGACTCATGAGTAATGAATCATCTAGCAAGAGTTCAAAAAAAAGGCGTTCAATACTGGATCAACTGGACTTTATTTGTTGCAGAAAACGTTTCGACTTCTGTCCAGAAGTCTTTTTCAATTCTGAATGGAAGCTGTGAGAACGAGAAGTTTTATACAGGCTTACAAGTCACGCACCAACATATGAAATTGGAAACTGAAATAACACCACAAATTAACTAACATGCCCATTCTATTTAAATTGACAAAACGACACATCCCAGCTTAACAAAAGGGGGTTTGTAACACATACATGTAAATTGAAAGATCACACCTTAACAGTAGGAGGTTCCCTTGAGGTCTCTGTTAGAAGACACAAAACTGTATGTAAATTGACAAACAACACCTCCCAAACAACAACAGAGGCTACTCAGAGAACTTTGTTAGTCTAATTTACAGACAAGGCATCCCTGCTCCCATCCGGTGTAAAACGTTTCGGAATCAAATCCAAAACTGAGTTATAGGTCTTAGACAGTTGAAATCTCAGACCTCCTCCTCTGTTAAGAGAAGGTTTTTCTCTCTTAACATACACAGCTTCCTTTACCCCCCTCTCAAACCATCTGTGTTCTCGGTCCAAAATTTGAACATTCTGGTCCTCAAAGGAGTGTCCCTTGTCCGTGAGGTGGAGGTGAACGGCTGAGTTTTGTCCAGAGGAGGTTGCTCTCCTATGTTGAGACATTCTTTTGTGGATAGGTTGTTTCGTTTCTCCGATGTAACGGTCTGAGCAGACTTCGCTGCACTGGACTGCATAAACCACCCCACTCTGTTTGTGTGTGGGGGTTCTGTCCTTCGGATGCACCAGCCTCTGTCTGAGAGTCCGGCTGGGTTTGAAGTGTACTGGGATGTTGTGTTTGTTGAAAATCCTTCTGAAATTCTCTGAGACTCCAGCAACATAAGGAATGACAATGTTTTTCCGTCTGTTAGACTTTTTCTGTTCATTATTGTGTTTAACAGATTTCCTTGCTGACTTGACAAACGCCCAGTTGGGATATCCACATGTTTGCAGAGATTTTTTGATGTGTTTCTGTTCCTTTTCCTTCCCTTCTGTCCTTGTGGGGATGTGTTCTGCCCGATGCTGTAAAGTTCTGATGACAGAAAGTTTGTGCTCCAGTGGATGGTGAGAGTCGAACAGGAGATATTGGTCTGTGTGGGTTGGTTTTCTGTAAACTTCAATGTTGAGACTGTCATCTCCCTCCATATGCACCAAACAGTCCAAAAAAGGCAGCTTATTGTCGTTAGCATCCTCTCTGGTGAACTTGATGTTGTTATCAACAGAGTTAATGTGTCTGGTGAACGCTTCCACCTCCCTGGCTTGGATTTTGACACAGGTATCATCCACGTATCTGAACCAATGGCTTGGAGTTGTCCCCTCATAGGAGTTTAGGGCTCTCTGTTCCACTTCCTCCATGTAGAGGTTTGCAACAATGGGTGACACTGGAGATCCCATGGCACAGCCGTGCTTCTGTCTGTAAAAACTGTCATTGAACTTGAAATAAGTGGTGGAGAGGCAGAGATCCAGCAGGGTGCAGATGTGGTCTGGGGTTAAGTTGGTCCTTTTGTCCAAATCCTTGTCCTGTAGAAGTCTTTTTTTGACAGTTTCTATTGCTTCAGAAATGGGTATGCATGTGAACAGGGAAGTCACATCATACGATACAAGAGTTTCTCCCGGGGTCAGCTTCAAATGTTGAACTTTGTTGGTGAAATCAATGGAGTTTTTAATATGATGAGGTGTGTTTCCAACCAGAGGAGCTAAAATACCAGCCAGATGTTTAGCAACATTGTATGTCACTGAGTTCATGCTGCTCACGATGGGTCTGAGAGGTGTACCTTCTTTGTGTATTTTTGGAAGTCCATACAGACAAGGAGTGGCCTCCCCCGGGTACAGTCTATAATACAATGATCGATTGATTGTTTTCTCCTTTTCGAGTTTTTGTAGACAATCAATGACTTTCTTTTTAAAGGTGTTAGTCGGGTCCCTCTTCAGGTGCTCATAGGTGTTACTGTCATTCAGTAGAGCGGTTATTTTCTCCTGGTAGTCCGACGTGTTGAGTATTACTGTGCATCTTCCTTTGTCCGCTGGTAAAATGGTGATGTTTTGGTCCTGGCTGAGTGATGTTATGGCTCTCCTTTCCTGTGGTGTGAGATTTGAGGGAGGCAGTTTGGCACTGGAGAGGGTAGCTGATATTTTCATCCGAAGTTGTTCAGCCTCGCAAGAGTTCAGCCTAGCAAGAGTTCACATTTAAAATGAAGATAAGCAGATTTAGACCAGAATTATCCACCCAACCATCATCCAGCCAGCCATCCAGTCATCCATCCAACCATCCATTCCACCATCCAACCATCATCCATTCATCCAGCCAGTCATCCATCCAACCATCCATTCAACCATCCAACCATCATCCATCCACCATCCATCTAGTCAACCAGCCATCCATTCATCCATCAGTCCACCAGCCATTCATCCAGCCAACCATCCATCCATCATCCATCCAGCCAGCCAGTCATCCATCCAACCATCCATTCAACCATCCAACCATCATCCATCCATCCAACTATCCATCCATCCAACCATCCATTCAACCATGATCCATCCATCCATCCATCCATCCATCCAACTAACCATCCAACCAACCATCATCCATCCAGCCATCCTTCCACCCACCCACCCAGCCATCCATTTGTCCATTCATCCATCCAGTCAACCAGCCATTCATCCAGCCAACCATCCATCCATCCATCATCCATCAAGCCATCCAGTCAGCCATCCAACCATCCATCTAACCACCATTTTCTTTACTTCCTTGTTACTGTAGAGGGTTATGAGCAGCTGGTGACTCTCTCCAGCTTTTCCAGTGATCACTGACTCCACTCTGCTCTCGTCCTGTCGGGACTTCTCAGGTGTTGTGATTTGCCACGTCACATGTTTCCCCACTCCGTGGGCCGGTTTGTCAATTCACAGTGGGCAGGTTATTGTAACAGGTTATTGTGTTTGATCCACTCAGCCTGATGTGGCTATTTCTTCAGCTTATTCCAGCATTGCTTTTAAGTCCCGGTGTTGACATGTTGTGCCATCATCTCTGTTATCTTTCTGTAAATGTGCTCATTTCTTGTTGCACAAGTCCACCACAAACTGGTTTTATTATCAATAATGTTGTTGTTGTTATTATCATTGGCATAATTAATTCTAGACATTAAAAGCTGTAGCTTCAGCTGTCTTAACCCAGGATCATAGAAGCTCTGTTCAAATCAAGCATTGTCTCCACCTACGAGTAAAAATAAACAAATAAATAAATAAATAAAATCAAGCATTGTGCTTCTAAAATGCATTTGTCTAAAACCTGCACAATAGAGTTTCTGTACCTGACATGTTTTTTGTTTTTTTTACACACTGCATAATAGTTTTAGATTTATCAAACTGTTGATGACTGGAACTGTTGCCTCCTCACATGCTCTACATTTACGTCTTATTATTACTTCCTGAAATTTTCACAAAAGTCTACCCAGTAGTTAATAATACATTTAGCTAAAAAAGAAAAAAACTTCCAATGGTTGGTCCAAGGTTGTCTCCAATAGTTGATGGATCAGATGTTTGTGTGTTGGGAATGACTCTCAGCTACTACCACATTAAATTTTAACTCTCATTCTGTAAAGCTGTCCGAGTTGTAGACATTTTCATTAGGTGTTGAACGTGGCAGACATCATGCATCAGGCTGACTCCTAAAGTTAGTCGGTTGTACATCCAATGAATAATATCGTGGTTCATGACATATTTTGCTAAAAGACAAACACAGAAACACATCATGACAGTACTTGATCATTTGTCTTTTTGCAGTGACTGATAATAGTATCCAATCAATGCTTTGTTGTTGGTTTAATCATTTCAGAGAGGTAGAAAGTCACAATGCTAATTTTATTTAAATAACTTGGTGTTTGCCCTGAGTGGAAACGTGTCAGGAACGTAACAGGCTGATGCTTTTTAATCACGTTATCTTGCACTAATGCACTAAACCTTGTAGGTGGTGGCAAATATTTATTTAGTAACATGTACCAAGAGTATTACTTGACACTGCATGAAACCTCAGGGGTTCCTGATGTTTCACAAATAAAACGCTCATATGGCAATAAGATAAGAAAATCATACTTATATAGTTTTAAAACCATGACTTTTTAAAATTGCAATACATGCCAAAACTGTTAAATGTAGAAGTATTCACTTGAGTGTGACCAAGTATTCTGGGAGCGCTGTGACTCAGATAGGGACTCCATCCTCCCCTGCTGCCTCCCCGTCACCGGATAATAATAATAATGAATTCAATTTATACCGCACTTTTCATTAATAAAAATCTCAAAGTGCTACAACAAATAAAACAAGTGATAAAATCAAGTAAAATCAATAATAATATCAACTAAGATTAAAGACAGAATCATGTGGAGGCAGAATAGGCCTGCTTAAAAAATAAATAATAAAACAAGTGATAAAATCAAGTAAAATCAATAATAATATCAACCAAGATCAAAGATAAAATCATGTGGAGACAGAGTAGGCTCGCTTAAAAAGAAAAGTCTTTAAGCCGTTTTTGAAGTCAACCAGTGACTCTGGATGAACCAGTGGATCTCTGCAATGCACTAAAACCATTGATACACGGTAGGATCTGAAGTGGTGATATCTCCGCATCCTTCACATATACGTACAATTTCCAGGAAATTCCATATCGCATCCCTGGCAGATTTAGTTTTTGGACATCCCAGTATATGGACAACAATGGATCCTGAAATCCGGACACTTCATCTGTGGCAGATCCAGAAAATATGTGGCTCTGTTATCCCTCGAGATTCCTGCTTTAGATCTCTTTGGATACTTGCCGCATCCTTGACCTATGGTTGGTTTAAAGTCACGCCCATACGTGACAGGTGTCTGTCGGATATTTATGGATTTTTATCTGCGAATGATCTTGAAGTATGCCATCCTTCGGAGTTCCAGCTATCTCTTTGCATACTTGCCGCATCTTTCGCATATTACGTGACAGATGTCTGTCAGATATTTACAGATTTTTATCTGCGAAGAATCCTGAAGTATGCGACCCTTCGGAATTCCAGCTTTAGATCCCTTTGCATACTTGCCGCATCTTTCGCGTATTACATGGCAGATGTCAGTCGGATATTTGCAGATTTTTCATTTATGCAAATTTGGGAATCTGATATACTCTGCCTGTAAATACAGGTTTGGCATTCATGTAAAATAACTATTTTAACATGTTTCCAATGGTTAGTTGTTGTTTTTTGTCTTCCACTCCCATTTAGTTTTTATTTGTAATATAATATATTACAATAAATATATAGTAAATATAATATTTGTAATATCTGAAGCACTTTATATAACTACATTTGTTTTAAATCTGCTATACAAATAGTTGGCTTCTAAGATCTTTAACATTTTAACATCATCCAGAGTCTTTAATTTTGGTTTATGTACCATCCTCTCAGATGAACGAGGATCATCTCACTGCTGTGTTGGCACAAAAATGGAGGTTCGGTTAGACTGTGTGTCATCACTCATGGTAATCCTGCTCCAGTGGGACAACAGGGAATGATGGAGGTCATCTGTTAATCCCATCCCCTTCCCTGCTTTTGTACACTGAACAAAAACATAAACGCAACACTTTTGTTTTTGCTCCCATCGTTCATGAACTCAAAGATCTAAGGATTAGATGAATTAAAAGATCACCATTTTCTAAGCAGCTCAAATAGTTTCAGTATCTTGTGTATTTTTAATCTCTTTTCAAACTGGGGCGCTTCCCCAGGACTGGAAGTTCTCTGCTGTCACCCCACTTTTTGTAGATAATTCTGTTGTAAATTGCTACAGAGCCATCTCCATCTTGCCCTGTCTCAACAAGCAGCTCCTGTATGATTTGGAGTCTCATAACATCACGTTAAGTCTGGCTTCTGATTGGGACGTAGCTGCATCACTGCCACACACAGTCCTTAACAACGTTGTCTGTTCATTACTAGACAGGCTAAAGGGCAAAGGACTGTCTGAAAGCTGATCAACTTGGTTTTGTAGTTTTTGTTCTGATCGTCTACATTCAGTGAGGGTGAAGGGTCTACGTCTTATCCCCTGCCCTTATCTAACGGTGTCCCACAAGGAAGCATTCTGGGACCTACACTTTTTTATATTTGTATCTAACATTTTCCTGTCAGTAGGTGATTCTCTTGTGCATACATATGCTGATGATATCTTCATCTATACATCATGTTTTTGTTCTTTTCTACATTTGCCTTATAATCTGTCTGTTTTGCTACTTTGAAATATTTGTTTTAACTTGTTTTTTTTACTGTATTTCTCTCTTATGTTTGTCTAATGATGATTGTTCAAAGAAAATCTACTGTTGCTGTTGTCATCATTCTTTAGTTTGTAGACAGGTCTCTCTTGTAAATGAGTCCTTGAGGCTCAATGGGATTAACTTGCCTAAATAAAGGTTGAATGAATACAGTGTAGTGGGCATGACCGTGTCCACTTTGATACACCTGTGTATTTTTGAACTGTTCCAGAGATAACCTTTACTGACCTCTCAGTAAAGCAAGACATTTACTACAAATTATTCCATTAGTTGTAATCTGGGAACATAGTCACCAAAAGAGACTATTGGCTTCTTTAATTTTATTCTAATGTAATCAAAAGAATAACATTTTGTCATTTTCATGATGTGTGCTTTTATGCTGTTATTCTGTAATGTGAAACATCACTGTGTCCACTGCTGTGTGAAAGTTGAAGACTCGGGTCAGAGAGACCCGGCCGTTTTGTTTAGAAAGTCAGAAGACAGTTAATCCGTTGTTTTCATGAGAAGGGCTCCAGCACTCTCTGTCTTTCCAAAACATTTTCACTCTGCTTTGAATTTCACCTTGAATCTTGATAACAACAAGTGAACTCCTCGCTGGTCCACGGACCAATGAAAAAGAGACAAGTCTCGCTCCTCTCAGATCCTCTTTTAAGTTCTAAGTTTTTGCTGGAACGTCAAAGTCTGCAGTCTGCCAGAGTCGGCGGGAGTCTGCTGGGAACTTCAAGGGATGTGAACTTTCCCAAAGAGCTGGATGGACGTTTAGTCACACGCTAAGGACACGTCATCCAGTTAAGGACTAATAACATGCTGTTATGAGTCCACTTCGAACGAGCGTAAGCTCAAAACTTTGTTTATTCCTTCCTGGAATAAGTTTATCTTGAAGTCAACCAGTAGCTGACATATTTTCTGATGATCGACGCGGATCCGAGGAGACGTTGAAAACGTAAACAAGAACCGGCTCGGACGTGCTGGACCTGCAACGATTCTGTACGCCTGAAAGGCTGGTGTCATCTCTTTATCAGACTCGTCGTCGAAGGTAAAGAGCTGTTTACAAACGTACCTGGATTTCAGCAGAAATCTGATGGGAAGTGTCACTTCTGGTAACATGCTCAAGACAATTTCCTTTAAACCATCTCTCCATCTTTCCTCCTATTCCCTTATCCCTCTCAATCTATCTGGAAACTATATTTAAGCTAAAGAGCCACAGACTAAATATAATGACATCCTGTATTTATGTCTGTTGTGTTGCAATTTATATGTGCTGATGTGTTAAATTGCAAGAAAGTGAAATCATGTCAATCAAGTGTAACGGTGTTAATTTAGTTGATTTATCCACAGACCAAAAAAACATGCTTGTTAGGCTGATTGGTGACTCTAAATTGACCCTAGGTGTGAGTGTGAGAGTGGATGGTTGTTTGGTGTGAGTGAGACAGGTCCCTCTTGTAAATGAGTCCCCGTGACTCAACGAGGCTAGCCTGTATAAATAAAGGTTGAATGAATGAATGAATGAAAAAATAAATGGTACTGTAGTGTCTTTGACATACCAAACTAAGTTAACGTCTCTCACTTAATGGCTTTATTTATTTATCCATCATAAAGATCACAGAAATATTGGGTAAACTGAATTAAGGATAAAGAGGTCAGCTTAATACTGACCCCTGATAAAATCCTTTACATCTGGGTGGCACCGTATGTGTTTAAAGACACAATATGGTGGTTCCCCTCATGTTTACTTCAACAGTCCCTTCCTGACAAGGTGAGCTTCAGTTCAATTCAACAGGCTTCCATTAGCCTACATCTGGTTTTGAACACAAGACAAAACTAAATAATTTGACAGAAACCTTTCACAAGTCAAGTGCCCCTTTAACATTTCTTCCTTGAATGGTGCAGAGATTGATTTTGTCGAAAGCTCTAAGTGTCTCGGTATCTGTCTTGACAACAAACTCACTTATGATACGCACATAAATGTCCTGCTGTCAAAGGTTAAATCCTGCACCGGCTTTCTTTACAACAATAAATCTTCCTTCGCACACTCAGCCAAACAGCTTCTGGTTAAATTGTCGGGTGCTTCTAGTCGTGGATTATGGTGATGTGGTTTACAGGTCTGCCTCAAAAACTCCTTCACAAACTGGGCGTTGACTGTCAGGCTGCTATCTAGCTTGTAACTGGAGCTTCATTTAATAATAATAATAATAATAATAATATGAAT